>JAUMHH010021016.1:0-10717 GCA_032359455.1 Chlamys rubida | reverse complement strand
GGTGGCCAAGGTGTTAAGGCGTCTGTCATTCGCCTTCCACCAGCCTTCCACTACTGGGTCGCTGGTTCGAGACTCACGTGGGGGAGTCGCCAGGTACCGGTCGTAGGTTGGTGCTTTCCCCGGGAACTCCGGCTTTCCCCGACCACCAAAACATGGCATGTCCTTAAATGGCCATAGCTGTTAATACGAGAGTAGCTTTCGGGCGCCCAAACGAAGCTCTTCAATGGTTACACATGCGTGCGAAAACATAGTTGCTTCCCCTTGCTACACGTTGCCTATATTTTAGACACGTTGCCTATATTTTTTTCCATCCGGAAGTAGACGTCCAGTGGGGAAACCGGAAGTGTATCCTTGAAGCAAATACAATTTTGTTTCAATCATACATGAACATCTTCATATAGTGAAAACAATCTTCATGTTTTATAACTTATTTATTTAGAATAAAAACTAATATACATTCTGAGTGAAACAGTCTATCACATAAAATGTGATTCTAATAGGCATGCAGCTTCGTCCAGAGATTATCATACTATCACGTCACTAGCACGTCACACTCCATCGGCCTTCATCGGTTATTTCCGGAAGGATGAAAAATAACCGGAAAATCTTTTAACTGATGTCCGGTGCATTTATCTCTTTGTTGGTGCTTCATGACTTTTTTATTTCAGTTTTTTCTACAGGCACAAAAAGTAAAAATGCGGATATTTTCTGAAGATCCTTTTTGTCATTAACCAGGTCCTGTTAATATGTCTACTGGGATATCTCTTCAGAAAGAGCGGCATTAAACCGATAGGTCAACGTTTACTTATTTTGTTTATCTTCTAAAATATCATCAGCTTTTACTTTCAATTTGTTGAGAATATGAACGAAATCATTAACATTTGTGAAAGTCTGGTTATAGTCTTTACGTAATTTATTTATACATTACCACTCATAAAAGAAACAATGGATTATGCATTTATGTCAATTCAACAATATTTGTTCAGACAACCAATCCGAGTTCAAAGCCTTTTTTTAGCAACGGATCTACTTTTTCACAACGCGTGCAGATTTATAACTAATTACAGACAGAAACTATTTAATTTTCTTTGGCATCATTACCTGTTAAACCTCTGTGATAGTTACAAAATTTGAAATCCAATCCGGTGTTTCATGGTGGAACAGGAATTGAGACTACATATCGATATAACGTCAATCTCAGTTACATCAAAGTATAAAATGTATTCTTTTTTTAATATTTTTTTTTAACTAGCATCTCTTTACATTTACTTTGACTAATCGTCAAATATGTAATAAGCACTTTTTCTATAGCAATGACCAATCAGTTTTTTTTCCAAACTGATCTCAATCATTCTTTCTGTGCCCTTACGGAAGCACGCAGTGGATTCAATTATAAATGTAGGAGGAAACTGGAGTATCCGGAGAAAACCCGCGTGGTCTGGAAGGTAACGGGGATTGAATCTGGCAATCTTCATGGTAAAGACGAGCGCACTATCCACTGCGCCACCCGACCCATCATATACGTTAAGCACCAGAACGCATATCTTCTTTAGCTTTGATTGGAGGAAAATTGCGTCATTGATGCAAAAATTATGTTGTGAATACATCTTAATCAATCATCAATGATACAAAAAGTTCGGCCACCCCTGATATTTTTGTTTTTGAGCTAATATTTACAACTTTAAGGATCTTAGCAGTTTAGTTGACTGGGCATTCAAACAAAAAAAATGACGAGGAAAACTATAATGTAAAATTACTAAACAGGAGAAAATTCCTTTTGAGAGGGTAGAAAGAAAATCATGATCTCGCTTCTAGTTATGCGAATTTTCTGTAAACGGAATTGAAACTTTTTACGGTCAACGTGTAACACACTGACAGCTTAAAATGAAATACATAAAAGCCAATCCAAGCACTCATTGCCATATTGCTGTACGATAAGAACTTATTGAAATATCAATTTGGGCCTGGACAGGTTCGGGCAATGATACCGTGGTAAGTAAATTGGCGGTAAAATCAGACGTTGCATGCTTTATGAAGTCATCATTAAGCTGATTCCAATGAGGGCCGAACTTACCCAAATGTCTGTCCGGACTTAAACTATGGCAGGGCTCGTTCGGCCATCCGATCTTCCGACAGGAAAAGTTAAATAATGTTCAAAATACTTCCCAGAACGGACTCTAATAAAAATGGGCCGAATTTGCACCGGTCTCCCCTATTGTTATGTCGGTCTTATTTTCATTAGAGCTTGTGTTCTATTGTTATTCCTCGAGTTGCCGACTTTAAATACATTTTATCTTTTCTGAAAATTTCATTCTGATAGAAGTATTTTGAATTAGTAAATATAAGAGACCAACAAAAGCTACGTTCTTTTAAGGCTTAGCCTGTTCATATTAGGACGTAAACACAAAGTTGTTTCAAGATAAAATCAAGGAATACATAACTGATAATCATGCATCTACGTATATGAATTGTTATACAATCCATTATTTTTACGGGAAGTTTAATACATCTTCAGTTATTCAGTTTTAGATAAAATAATTCAATAGAGACGGGTAACTTAACAAAAGATTTACAGAACAAATCTGACTGATAAATCAATAAACTACGTAACACAAAGTTAGTTGTCCTTAAGCTTGTGATTTTCTTAATTATCTTAATTATCTACAACAACAAAAAACAGAGCCGGAACTATAGAAAGACGAGTCTGGTATATTGTTGGAGGCTTCACATACGTAGAATTCTGTGTCCTCATACCGTTAAGTAACACCTGGATCAGGCAAGATCAGGACAAACTATGTGAGGCCGGAATTTACTGTCAACTGACGTATTTCTGCGCCATTCTCCAAGAGTTGACGCCATCGACCAAACTGGTAGGTTTCCGGGTTGCCTTCCAGATCACATGTTACGGCCCTGTTTGGTGATGTGTTTGTGATGTTTTTGTTACTCACGAAGACGTCAGGCGGGTCTGACAGAGCAGCACTTCTGGATATGATAGTACAATAACAGTTTTAATCATCTGCATTTTTAATGTTTGTCTGCGATAGAAAACAATGTTAATGCCCGTAATTGTTCTTAAACAAACTCTGGTATCAATTCGAATGAGTATGAGCTATATGGGTTTCTAATGACATACATTAGCATTTTGCCTAATATGTTAACACTTATGCGTACTTATTTAAGCATTAAACTTTGGAAAGTTATTGTCCTATAAATCTCACAGGATTGCAGAGCAATTTAATAACTTTTTGAAAAAGGCAGCTTAATACTTATATTTCCGTTTATAATTTAGGTTTTTCGTATAATTCCAACCTATTATCGCATTTCAAAGTCAAAGTTCGCGCTGCCTGTCAATGGGACCTGTTTTTATGACGTCACGAGTACACGCGACCGTTACCGGCAAAACATTTAGTTTATGGAAATAAACACAAAATTATCAATTAAATTTTAACACTTTAATCAATATACTCCACTGTAAGGATATTCGCCTTTTATACAACATTATCACATAGATTGTTCGAGTTACATCGATCAATTTGGGTTTTCAATGCGGTAGCCACGAGGCGTATTGTTATTGATGTGGTGATTTGGCCTGGAGACGAAATTAAAAGTGCAGCCGGAAAATATTGCGTTTGTAAAGAATCCAACAGTTACCGTGTTTGTGGAATGAGGATTTGTTTACGTTGATGTGTTATTTTCTGGCAGACGACAATTTTTTCGTGACGTCAATAATACAATAAATATAATGGGAATTATATGAGAATTATGATATGATATCTTTCTATTTTGTTTGGTAAGGTTATATAGTGGCAATTCAGAGAAAATGCAAATATGATGTTTGTAATGCTGTAAAATATATTCTTATACTACATCATATATAATTGTAGTTACCAACTCACAATATATCAATAATGATACGTTTCGTTATCAGTACAGGCAATGCTGTATATTGGTGCGACCTTTTATCAGCTCGCTGTGTAGAGGGTATACGTAGGAAACCGGATGTGACATCAGAGTTTTACGGAAGTTGTCCTCCTTCATGTACCCTGGACCACGTTATGGATGCGGGGGCTGGATTACTGTCCACGTAACATCTGATCTCTAGTTATCTGCCTTCAATCACTTTCATCCGAGGTACTGGGGTCAAGATCAGGCATGGTCGTCTAAATTATAAATAGCTTAACGCCAGGTAACTAAGACGTATAGACATATTCTGCAATCATCATATCTCATACTTTTGTTACACATTTTATCTATTGATTCAGGTTAGTACACCACTTCATGATATATGTTATTATTTTATTTTCATTGGAAACAAAATGATTTAAACAAGGGAACATAGCTACAGAAATAGGGAAGGTATCTCCAATCTATTGTTTTCATATCCAGTTTGATGCAAGTGTTGCATGTATGTGTTACAAGTAGCAATCAAATCAGTTCAGTACTTTGGGGGAGACGTAATAACATTTTGTTATTCTAAGGATGCATTACTCATTTAAATTAGAAGGTAACCTCAATCTTTATAGTTTACTCACATCGCGGTAATGTAAGTGCTATTTGTATCAGGTATCATTCAAATAGGTGCAGTCCTTTGGAGGTGTAGTACAAACAGTCATTTTAACAAAGAAAAATAAATCCATTAAATGTTAGGAGCGAGAGTAGGGGTAACCATCTATACACTTAATTCACATCTCCTCAATATAAGTGCTTTGTTAAACAAGTATCATTTATATATGTGCAGTACTTTGGGGGAGAAGAGCGCAACACGGTATGTCTATAGACAGATAACCAGATTACAGTTCACGTACTACAATTTCGTTTCGGGGATATAATTACATTTCAATCATGGCTTTCATATCAGCGTATTTTTTTATGTTTTTGTATATTGTGATGTAGAATTGTTACATGCTTTGTGTTATATTGATAAACGAGCATATTGCCTTGACGTTTACAGCTTCCTTTTCCGCGGTAACGTTATCATGTCGTTGCTTATATAATTATATCTATTCAAGTAATACCAAAGAAGCAACCATTTGTTTGGTCTGATTTCAGTGCCTATATTGAACCATACGGTCGTTAGTATTTACGAGAACTATATTTACCAGGAAATTAGTTGTTTCGAGTAACTATAAATCGTATACCAATTATTTGTCAGTGGTTGCATCGTGGTTATAGATTTTCATTACAGATCTGCTTCCTATCTGCTGCATCAATCTCTCTTCAAGCTCCAGTCCTTCCAGGTATTCTTAATTTCCTTGTCTCCTATCGAACACATGTATCATTGACCAATGATGCGTTAGTATAACTGCACAATCGACTCGAACAAGCCGAGGAGATTATTGCTTTTCAAATCGGTTTAATTTAATTTTTTTTTTCTATTTCAATGCTACTGGCTGATGTTTTCCTGATTATATGTCTCGACGACAGAGCAGATCGGTCCAAAACCTTGGTCAAATTATTTGGTCATATTGATGCTTTTTCAATAAATATTCTTTTATTCAAATATTAATGTAACATGAACTATCCTTATGTATCAATCGAATGTTCCTGTACTTCGCATCAAGTGCTGTTCCGTGATGACAACAGACCGGAGTGTGGATGTATTGTTACGTCAGCTTTACTATATATTAATAAATATAATCACCAATACAAACTAATGTTCTGATACTCGATATTCCCTCACAGTGATTATCATACATATACCTTTACATGACAGTAGTGACTTACCTCTGTTTTGGTACGAAATCGAAATCAAAGCAAAAACAGTCATGCAATCGAAATCAAAGCAAAAACAGTCATCTGAATTATTAACGCGGACTGTCGCAATACTCTGTCAGTGTTTAACGGGTTTAATTTCTATGAGCTTAATAATAGTATTATTGAAAATTGCAACACAGAACAAATGCAATTACCTCTAGTATTTATGATAAATAAATGTTTTAAAATGGGCCTTTTAATTTTACTTTTCAAAGTGGAACCCAGGAACAGTGCTCATCGGCAGAAACCTATCTGTCCAAGTGAAGATATCTGGAATTGCAACAATTATCTCGAAAAAAGACTCCTATCAGAATGATGTAAAGGATTAACAGAGTTGGAAAACTCAGCAAGTATAACCGTTATGAATCAAAGTGGTATTGATACCAGACATATAAAGAACGTTTCTGGACACCAAAATGAACTGTCATTGAAATCATACTAGCACAACATGAATTATTCCAAAAAAGGTGAAACTTTTCACACACTCTGCAAACGCATGTTGCATGATATAACCCCAACTAAAATGTGCAAAAAAGCCATCTTAAACGGAGACATAAGCCTCCGTTTCTCAAATTTAATCTGATGCTTCAGGAATTTGAACTTGAAATTGTATCAATCAACAATCAATTACAATTGCCGAAATAAACAACTTCACCTATCTAAAATGATATTTCTTCTTGAGTATACATTTGCATTGGCATTCACTTATGTTAAGGTTATTCTACTCGAAATGATAAACCAGTAAATGCTCACAGTAAATGTGTACATCCTCGTTCTGGACCACACACTTGATCACGTTACCGTCCTGGTACCTGTCAGGTGTAAGTTGGAGACCTGTGTAGATACAGACCCCCGTATGTTTCTGACGTGTTGGTGACGCCCGCTGTGTTAGGTAGCTGTGTTGCAACGTTGTGCCACGGGATGTGTTTGTATTTGTTGTACTCATGTGTTGTACAGGTCAAGGTCAGCTTATTAGTACCGTCTGCCACGACGACTCTGTTATAGTGACACTGTCGGGACCGACTGGACAAGTTTATTTTATACACATGTGTTTTCAATTAATATTTCAAATGATGAATACAAAAATAACTAACATCAAACTGATATATATTTACCGTTGGAACAATAATACATTTGTTTTAATTGCTTAAATAATACTTAAATTTTCCTCTTATTCTTGTTTTGGAAAATGCACACGCATAATTCAAACAAATCATGTATGCATAATTTACTGCTGATGTATTACCCAGTTAATTCGGCCTAGACTCGGTAACTAACCCTACACGGACTTTCGTTCTATGTCCCTAGCGTGTGTCTCAGGAGTTTGCAACGATACACTTTAATGTAATACTGCATCATACTGATTTAATCACTTCAGGCAAGCCCGGTTACTGTCTCTACAGCACACAGATTGCCCATTGTACCTGCAGTTAACACGTAGTGTTAGATGTGATATACTTACACCATAATGCTATACCGCCGGCTCAATCCCTCCAAACAAGGCATGGTTACTACCTCTACAGTACAAAGACATTTCGTGTCAGCGTATACGGAGTACATTATATAGTTTCGCTGGAGTGGCTTAAATACGACTTGTCTAGAAAGTCTGTTTGATGTATATTAGGTTTTAACTTTAGTGAAACTATTATCACTATTAATTGAAACGGATATCAAGGAGATATAAAATATATCACATAATATTTTCTTATTAAAATGTCAACGTAAACGTTTCGACGAACTGGACAAACATTGTAAACACTTGCATTTAAATTGTTGATGCACTCAAATGAATGCAGGTATATGTAGGCATCTCTTCGATTGCATCGATACAACGGATGACGATGATGGCGTTTGTTTCATTGTAAAAATATATATTATACAGCAATTAGAGCAATAAGGTTAATGCAGAATATTATAATATTCTAATAAAATTTGAGATATAAATGAAAAGAAACAATGGTTGTATAACATTTAATATATCTTTGATACAGTAAGATACCTCCATAGACCAACATAATTGGAAGTTATACACGTATTTTCTTATTGCATATATTAATTTCCCTGCTATTGGAAAAAAATATCAAAGGGTATTAAATAGCTGTTATGAAGACCCTTCATACTAAATATGCATATTAGTTGAATCCATTAGTGTCATCACATTCTACCTGAAGGAAAAACATTCAGACTTGGAATAATTTAAGAGCAACGGATACGAGAATTTTGCAAACAATTAAGATTGTCAGAGAAAAAGAGACTCTGTTCATGTAACTTTACTCTTCAGTACTGCAGAATAATAATAAATGTTGCGAATGTGCCTGTGGCTCTAACGCGACAATTACAGAGACAGACACACTAAATATTTACTTCAATAGTTTACGCGGGAGTGAGAGAAATTATTATTCTCACACCAAATATTATTGCATGTTTTGTCGCGGGAGTGAGATAAGTTACTACTTTCACACCAAATATATATTTCAATGTTTTGTCCCGGATGTTAGAGAAGTTACTACTTTGATACTAAATATGTATTTCACTCACAAAAATAAGCGAAATACTGATATTCTCATATGTACAAGTAACTTGGATTCTTGTATTCATGTACAGGTAGGATGAAAAATTGATTATTCCCTCACATCACGACATGACTTAAACCCCATTTTGTCCGCTTAATATAGTATAATCCAAACTGTTTGATATTAAATGCCATCCCGAGGTGGTTACCGAAATTATATGTACTTTCCATACAGCTACTCACCCGGTAAAGGTGTAACATATAACACATATCATAAGGCGTTATCAGTAAAGCAATACATGGCAGAACTAATTGTTGCTAACTATAAACGTGGAATAAGTGTCTTACGTTGTACAATTGCCCCCTCATCTTACTATTTATTTTTACGTTAGGACCCTCTCCATTAGAAGTGTCAGACATGTATACACACTCTATACTCACAATCTAGATATACCAACACACTGGTGGTCTGACGACTGGTCAGGGCTGGACTACTACTCAGACATGTTTACACAATATATACTCACAATCTAGGTATACCAACACACTGGTGGACTGACGACTGGTCAGGGCTGGACTTATAGACTACCATGTAAACACACTCTATACACACACTCTAGGTATACCAACACACTGGTGGTCTGAGGACTGGTCAGGGCTGAACTACTAAACAGACATGTATACACACTCTATACTCACCATTTAGGTATACCAACACACTGGTGGTTTGATGACTGGCCAGGGCTGTACTACTAGACAGACATATATATATACTTTATACCTTAATTTTGTAGTTATACTAACAAACTGGTTAGATGAGTGATGTTTTTATTTTAAATCATAGTTTGTTTTGGATACTTACAATACTCTCAAAGAGAGAGAGAGAGAGAGAGAGAGAGAGACAGAAAGAGAGAGGGGGAGAAAGAGAGAGAGAAAGAGAGAGAGAGAGAGAGAGAGAGAGAGAGAGAGAGAGAGAGATGTCATGTACACACCCGTTACATTGACCATTCGTAGTTCCTCTGTCCCGTCAACATTGCAGGTGTTTACCCCACTATCCCGTATGAGAGTGTCTATAAACGTCAGAGAATAACTCTTTCCTTTGTGACTAGAACTTATCCGTGATTTCACGCTGTCGTCCAGGGTACCTCCCGGTCCCCTCCAGGTTAGTCTAGTTGCCTGGTCACCAGCCGGACAAGTCAGTGAGAGGGGTTTGTTACTCTGGACATACACAAGTCTGATGGTCTGACCTAAAAATAGAGTTTTGCTAATGTTATACATATCACCCAGCTCATAAAGGCGGCCTGGCTATCAGGTCATCAGGTCAGTTTGCCAGGACATATATAGGTGTGATGGTTTGACATCAAAACTATATGCATAACTCTACGTCATGACCTTAGTAGGTCGTAAATGACTTGTGTAAATACTATGTAGTATCTCTTTCACCGAACCGTTTTTCGACCAAATGTGAATGTTGTGTCTGGTATGACTAATTTTTGAAATCACCTACGATCTCCTCAAAGATTAAAGAATTTACCGAGCAGTACTCAGCTTCGTTGATACTTGTTGCTCTTTATTCTTCATCCACTCTAAAGAAAGTTTTATACATTATTTGGAAAAGTAGAACAACTTATTGTAGTATTCATTGAAGATAAAGTTGTGGTTATTTTTAAGAAAGTCTTTAATATGCTAGACCTGAATACATACATGTATATGGTTGTTTCATGCTTAAATATAAGACTGATATCACCTCACAGACCCTTTGCACAAACAAATATATTCATCAACTTACAAAATTCTTCCTTGATCAGAATAATCTTTCGAAACCTCTATTTTCTATTTGGCCTCTCCCCTTGCCCAAAGGCCGGCACTGCCTGCTTATACAAAATTAAGTCCCTTTATCCCAATGTGCATTCAGTGCAAATTCCGACAAATCTCTTTATAGCTACAGAGGTAGTAAGATGTTTGTTATTTACTCCTATTTGCCTGTCTCTCTGCTCCAAGAGAGCTAGATGCTTTATTTATACAAATGTTAATTCCCTTTACCAGTTTGCTAAAGCGCAAACCAATATTATTTATTCCTACAGGGGCCAAAACCTCCGCTTTATAATAAAAATAGTTTCATTGGCCTAACATTGCTTCTGTCGAAAGCAAGTCAAATCACCGATGCCGGTCTAGAATAGTAGAAATTTACGGACAAACGACGGTCATTGTCCCACGGCACAAACCCAGATTTGCCCTTCTGACAAGGATAGCTTATATAAGAGTTCTTAAAAATAAAGTTTACGTCTAAGTTTACGTCAAAGTTTATAAAGGGAACATTCATTATTGCAAAAAGTTTAAATATGTTTCCAATTGTATATAGGACGACAATTAGTTGCAGTTACAACACAAGTGTATATAGCTATAAATGCATAAATACTAAACGACAAATGCATACATACACGCAGATGT
>JAUMHH010021005.1:0-10717 GCA_032359455.1 Chlamys rubida | reverse complement strand
GTGACATTGACATCAGATTATGTAGTGGTCACTGTGACATTGACCTCAGATTGTAAAGAGGTCACTGTGACATTGACCTCAGAGTGTAAAGAGGTCACTGTGACATTGACATCATATTATGTAGTGATCACTGTGACATTGACCTCAGAGTGTAAAGAGGTCACTGTGACATTGACATCATATTATGTAGTGGTCACTGTGACATTGACCTCAGATTGTGTAGTGGTCACTGTGACATTGACCTCAGATTGTAAAGAGGTCACTGTGACATTGACCTCAGAGTTTAAAGAGGTCACTGTGACATAGACATCATATTATGTAGTGGTCACTGTGACATTGACGTCAGAGTGTAGAGGTCACTGTGACATTGACGTCAGATTATGTAGTGGTCACTGTGACATTGACATCAGATTATGAAGTGTTCACTGTGACATTGACCTCAGAGTGTAAAGAGGTCACTGTGACATTGACCTCAGATTATGTAGTGGTCACTGTGACATTGACATCAGATTATGTAGTGGTCACTGTGACATTGACCTCAGATTGTAAAGAGGTCACTGTGACATTGACATCATATTATTTATGGTCACTGTGACATTGACCTCAGATAATACAGTGGTCACTATGACATTGACCTCAGATTATGTAGGGGTCACTGTGCATTGATATCATATTATTTATGGTCACTGTGACATTGACCTCAGATTGTAAAGAGGTCACTGTGACATTGACATCAGATAATACAGTGGTCACTATGACATTGACCTCAGATTATGTAGTGGTCACTGTGCATTGACCTCTGAGTTTTAAGAGATAATTGTGACATTGACATCAGATTATGTAGTGGTCATTATGACATTGACCTCAGAGTGTAAAGAGGTCACTGTGACATTGACCTCAGAGTGCAGAGGTCACTGTGAAATTGACATCAGATTATGTATAGTCACTGTAACATTGACCTCAGAGTGTAAAGAGGTCACTGATATTGACATCAGATGATGTATAGTCACTTTGACATTGACCTCAGATTGTAAAAAAGGTCACTGTGACATTGACATCAGATTATGTATGGTCACTCTGACATTTACCTCAGAGTGTTAAGGGGTCACTGTGACATTGACATTAACTTTTGTAGTGGTCACTGGAACATAAACATACATGTGTGCAAATGTCACTTGTATTGACCTTTGTGTGTGCAAAGGTTAGTCTGACATTGACCTCAGAGCATAAATAGGTCACTGTGTCATTGACATCAGATTGTGTAGAGGTCACTGTGACACAGGATGACCTCAGAGTTGGATGGTACCATGTGACACAGGATGACCTCAGAGTTAGATGGTACCATGTGACACAGGATGACCTCAGAGTTGGATGGTACCATGTGACACAGGATGACCTCAGAGTTGGACGGTACCATGTGACACAGGATGATACTGGTTTCCATGTTGTACATACTCTGACTGTTGTTTGGTAATTTTACAAACAGGTTGTACATTGAAATGACTCATGAACAGTGTTCCTGTGTAATCAATTGCCTACCATTTTATTGGACAATTCTAGCAAATATTGTAAATGGTCATGAATTCCAAGACTAGAATGAGATGGAGTTGATTATTCTCCGGAGACAATTTCCTATGGAGACTATTTTATGGAATCACACCCCACCATCCATTGATTCAGCAAGTAATGCTATCCTCCACCTCGTTACATACAGCTCTGCCACAGTTATATGCATTGGGTAAATACTCGTGTCTACAAATTATTTCATTCCTTTAATTTCAACATTTGGAAAAAACTTTCCTAGATGCATGTCTCTCCCCTGGGAATCGTAAGTTATGGCTGAGGTAGCTTTTCAGAGCTTGCATTAAAGCTTGACATGCAGTTTAGCTGTCAAAATGTTATGTAAGAAATATTTGTCATTCTAAAATTTTAATGATATTTAATGGTTTTACTCAGCATGGCTGTTCAAAAACTTTGTGATTGTGTGTAAAAGCATTTCCTACTCTGACAGATCCAATAAATATACAACCTAGATTTAAGTGCTGCAATTATAGAGAGGTTGACATGCAAGGTAAAAGTTGCTTACTTCAAAATCCTAAAGCAATTCACTTGGAATTTGTAGCCATGGTCAAATGTGTGCATGCAGACAATGGTGAATGTGGGTGTGGGTTTACACCTGTAAATATAGGATTACACCTGTAGATAATATTGGTTTACACCTTTATATATGGTTTACACCTATATATATTGGTTTACACATATAGATATGGGATTACACCTGTAGATATTGGTTTACACCTGTAGATATTGGTTTACACCTGTAGATATAGGATTACACCTGTAGATATGGGATTACACCTGTAGATATGGGATTACACCTATATATATAGGATTACACCTGTAGATATTGGTTTACACCTGTAGATATTGGATTACACCTGTAGATATTGGTTTACACCTATAGATATTGGTTTACACCTGTAGATATAGGATTACACCTGTAGATATTGGTTTACACCTGTAGATATAGGATTACACCTGTAGGTATTGGTTTATACCTATATATATTGGTTTACACATATAGATATAAGTTTACACCTATATATATTGGATTACACCTGTAGATATGGTATTACACCTATAGATAAGGACTGACACATGGGTTTACTCCCTTTAATATTTATAATTTATTCAAATGATTGCTTGGAAGCATCCCTAGGAGGTGGGGCTGAGGGCCAGGGCTCAAAAGGGGTTATTTGTGCATATTGTTTTAAGCGACTTCTCTGGAACAAAGTGATGGATATCAACCATATTTGGCTGAAAGCATTCTCAGGTGGTGAGGTTTCAAATTTTACTTTGACATTATCCCCACCCTATAAGCATGTATACACAATCGTGATATAAGAATTGATCTGGGGTCTGGCCCCACCCCTAGGAACTTAATTCCTGAGCCATAACTTTAAATGGTTGAGATTCCCACCCCAGAACCATATAAACCATTGCTGGGCATCAAAACACAACCACAATTATGATAAAAGGATTGATCCTGAGGTCTGGCCCCACCCCTAGGGACTTAATTCCTGAGCCATAACTTTAAATGGTTGAGATCCCCACCCCAGAACCATATAAATCATTGCTGGGCATCAAAACACGAACACAATTATGATATTAGGATTGATCCTGAGGTCTGGCCCCACCCCTAGGGACTTAATTCTTGCATCATAACTTTGAAATGGTTGAGATCCCCACCACATCACCATATATACACTGTACCATTGCTTGGCAATAAGAGACCAAAACCATCATGATGTTAGTATTGACCTTGTGTCTGGCCAACTCATACGGACAAAATTCTTGGGTCATAACTTTGAAATGGATGGGATCCCAAACCCATAGCCATTTATACCATTCCAGGGCATAAAGATCCAGGTGAGCGAAACAGGTCCTCTGGGCCTCTTGTTTAGCTGATAGAATTAGTACAGGATATGTTCATTGGATTTCTCTTAAGAAATCAAAGGCATAACAAAGAACTTGTCTGTAAATGTTCTAGCTTAACTCAATTTTCTATTTACCTTGATATATATGGAGGCATGTTTTATCCCATGTTTCGTCACCTTTTGCCTTTTGTTAATTTCAGGACAGTGTGGCGCGAGAAGTGGAATCAATGCAAGGTAATTAGATATACCAGTAATTAGATATACCAGTAATTAGATATACCAGTAATTATTTGGCACCACTGTCTAATACTATGATACAATATTTGTCATGGGATAACAAGTCTAGTTTTCAAAGTTCAGGACCACTTACAATGTTGGTTTTAAGGTAGATCTGTGGTAGTAAAGGAGGCTTTGGTAGAGGTCACTGACTCAATAATTAGAAATATAAATGACTTTGAGATGTGACTTATGAGACTTTGGAGTTATCTAACCGTCGTCTGAATCTACCTGTGTTACAGAAGTGTCGGAGGTGCCGACCAAATGTGTATCCGCCACCGTGACACTCGACATCAACGCCAACATACAGTATATCGACTTTGAGGGTCGATCTGACGGAGAATCCATCAAGAAAATTTTGAGTCAGATCAAACCTAGGCAGCTGGTAAGTTGGGTCCAGGATAAAGAGTCCCACAGGCTACTGTACACATGTCGTGGAGGTACAATTAGTCCTAGTAGGTATCCCCAGTGTCACCTTTACAAACTGATACTATGTACTTACCATATTTATTCTGTAATAGACATTTTATATAGATGCTCAAACCTTGTTGACTAATTTCCTACCTCAACCTTTCTTTGTAAACTTTATTTGTTTTACAACATTTATGAAAATGCACAGAGGGTCTTAATGTAGGAGGAACCTCAATGTTACAACATATTGTAACTTGAGGAAACTTGAGTCCACGGAAAATCCCCATGTGGTTGGGCAGGTGATCCAGTACCTTTTTACGTCAGATTGGGGGGGTCAAACCTTGGCCATCTCGGTGAATTGCAAGTATGCTATCCACTGCCTCACACAACCTTTCTAACTTAACAATACTTCTGTTACATTGTCCAGTTTTGTTGAGTAAACACTAACCTTAGTCAGTTTATATATGTTGACCTTCCTAATCAATCTGGGAATTTGTAACCTACTTTTATACACTTGACCTGTCCAGAAACTTAATTAAAATTTATTTAATTTAAGTTTATACAAAACTGGTTTAAACTTAAAACTTTATATATGTGTAGTTTTGTAGTTATTATATAAGTTATAACCCTGTCAGATTGATATATTCTGATAAGGTGTAATGTTTGTGAATGTGAGGGACGCTGGCTATATGGGAGCATACAAAATGATACATTGTAGGCTATAGGTCCGTGTGCAAAGATTAAGCTAGCTAGCAACTATGAAAGATGTGACATATAAGGAAATGATGTGATCACATGGTTTTAATTGACCAATGGATAAAGAGATTAGGGACGCTATGTATACAGTGAAGCTGATTACTAATTAGGTAGTTAATGAGGTCACATGGGGTCATTGACCAATGGTCAGTCAATTAGATGACGCCATGAAATACTCTAGCAATTGTCTTTCATCGTGAAATAATGCTGAAAGAAGTTTTAAGCCTCACAAGTAATTCCCAGTACGTTCAGACATTGATTATGTTAAGTCTTCATTCATTTTCATACAAGGAACTTTCCTTTAAATCCTAGCTTGACAGCGATAGCCTCTGATTGGTTCAGAGATACGTGACAGCGGAATCAATCAAGCTATCAATGAGATTCTGATTTAGTCAAAAAAGTGACTGATACAGGTCCAATGTGCCTCTTATTTGCCAATTCTGTTTTGTAGACTGGTAGGCGAGGAATGGCTGGTGACCGGTGAGGACCTGGAACAGTACCTGCCCGAGATGGGAGTGGTCAGTATTATATAAGTCTTGGTCAAAAGTGCAAATAACAAAGTACACAGCTCTAGAATATATAACTGATCATGCAACCACCTCCTTTAACTCATTCACCCCTACATTTTTAAGATGGACTTGCCCAGTCTTTGATTTGGTAAGGTTCAAATGTGACTTTGGGGTTAAAAGTCCACTTGTGTTTAGAGACCACCGGTATTAGAGACCACCGCTGTTAAGAGACCATTTTTAATTTCCCCATTGCAGTTATATATTTCATTTGGAAATTAACTTGTATTAAGAGACCACCTGTGTTAAGAGACCACCTGTATTAATAATAATAAATAATAATAAATTTTATTTAACGAGGATAATACATGTTTAGCCAAAGGCTAATCTACCACATAGTCCTCAAAATTACATACTTATGGTTAGTAAGATACATCAATATATAAGAAGTATCGTATGTTAATATCACAGATTCATATCAATTTAAAATGATCACAGAATACACAAGCTTCTGTTTGCACAAGTTTGGTTAATCCATTAAATGACAAAATGCCTAATATACATATATGCCAATATAGCAAACAGTAAAATTTTCCAGGGTTTTACGCTAATATAGCGTGATTTAAAATACATTTGTAGATTTATATAAAAAATTGATAGTTTAAGAATTCAAAAAATAATTTACGAGTCTGCTCCTGAAAGAATTGAAATGTTGAATGTCTTTTAAATCAGTTGGTAGACTATTCCAAGCTTGAGCTTCAGAAGTTAAAATTGTTTTGAATAATTGCTTCGGGACAACAACATTGTTTGCATTTGAGTATATGGTATTTCTTGTGTGCTCATCTTTAACAAGTGTTATATTATCACACAAATAATTTGGTACCATGCCATTAATACATTTGTAAAACATACACAGCTTCTTAAATTTAAAAACTTTCTCAATAGGTAACCATTTTAGATCTGGAAACATAACACACGAAGGTGTCATATGGTATATCAAGTATAAACTCATGCTGTCTGCTTTTGAGCTTTAGACAATTTACCCATCAAATTTGCAGAGCAGCCAGACCATACAGTACAACAGTAGATAAAATGTGGAAACTCACATGAGTTGTAAAACTTGATTCTACCCTGTACTGGTAAATAACGATGAGTGCACCTTAATAACTCTAGCCGTTGTCTGATTTTCAGATTTGACTGTATTTGTTCAATAGGTATACTACAGAAAATTAGAGTTTGATGAATTTGTTTAAAAAGGCTGGTGCTATATTCAACAAGTTTGAATAAATAATAAGCAAATTGAGAAAAATTCCTTAATTTTTTTCAATTTTATATTCTTTCTATTCGATAAACTGTGTTGAAATCCTGAAGATAATGTATCCGTTCCACTTCTCTTAGAGTTTAATTGTTATAAAATTTCACACACAAACATATAACATTGGATTTGAGACTGCAGACAACTGATATTTCTTCTAAGGATTTGCCTGGAAAAATATCACATATATTTGAACCTCACAACTAGATAATTTTGACAAGGGCTGTTCAGAAATAAACCTCTATCAATAGAATAATGCATTTTAAGACCCTATTTAGAGGTCAACACAGGTTACCTGTGATACCGGGGGTCGACCCACACCTACCAGTACCCCAGTGTACAGGTGCTGTGAAACAGTCTAGACCTCACGGCCTACTTGGGCTGAATTCCTGATAAGTTCTTTATTTCAAAAACATGTATAAACTTTATTTATTTTACAACAATAAGGAAAAAGGACTTCCTATCTACGTTAATCACTCCCGGATGAAAGCACATAGAGGGTCTTAATAAGGGAGGAAACAAGGTTACCCAGATAAAAGCCTGGGCAGATGATCAAATGCCTTCTCATGTCTGATTAGGAATTTGAAACCCTTTTGTCTTAGTAAAGGATGCGTGTGTTATCCAGTGTACCACCCAAAAAAACCAACAATACTCAAATTAGAATTCTGCATTTTGTTTTGCAGACAATATTGTCTGAGGAAAAAAGAATTGTGGTGAAGAAGGGAGAGTATTGTATCGTAGTGGACGTAGTGGACAAAAACTGTAAACCACAGCTGGGGAAGAGGGAGCTCCATACCGGATGTTGCAGCTTTTTCCTCCATCCAGGTTTGTAATGGGTTTTTTTTAATTTCAGTTAGTAATACCTTTGAAATATTGTTATTTGGTTTGAAAAATCTTTGCAGATTTATCCTTGTAAAAACCAATTCATTAAAGTCAATATTTTTCTGGAAAAACATTTGGAAATTAGTTTTGTCTCGACATTGATGAACAGAAGTTTTGATATAAGGTTTTCTCAACGAGGAGGGGAAAGTTCCTAGTTATTGTTACACTCTGGTATTTATGTTGCAGGGGAATCCCTTGAGAACGGCAAAGTTCAAAGTGCATACATCCTGTCTGATAATGAGGCTCTGGTACTTCAGGCTGACGAAGACATAATGGAAGTTATAGGCAAAGGTATTGTATATAAAATAAACCTCACACATTGATTTTGAAGGAAATATTAAATGTTATTAAATCTCAAGTAAAGTTCATAGTATTTGAATGGCTGAGAAAAAATTGGACAAAAACACTTTCACCTGCTAGAAATACAAAATTCAGCAAGAGTGAGTTTTCTTTGGGATAAAATAAAGTAATTTTGCGAAACAGTAAAAAACAGTTTACTGAGATGTAGAATTAATCAGGTGAACTGTTTCCCAAATCTGCAGATTCTTTGGGAGCATTCATTTACAGTGTATCCATGAATATTTTTTGAGAATAATTTGCCGAATATTTATTTCTAGCCATCCCCCTACAATTTCTTTAGATTTTGCCAAGGAAAGCAATCACATATTTGTTTTCCTAACTTTATGTAGATATGTATATATAGAGAGCCAGGTAACAATATGAATATGACCTGCATGAAAAATATGCTCATCAAGCAACAATGTATTTCTGTGTTTGTAAACATTTAAATGAGACTTGTATTTCGTTATCCAGGTAAGGCCGTGAAGAGAAGTCCAGGTGACCGTTGGATGATACGCGGTCCAAGAGACTACACTCCGCCATTACATGTCAATGTTGTTGACAAAAGGTAATCAGAGAGTTGTCCGTTTTCAAATTTTTATGGAAAAGATGTCAATCTTTCCATTTAAAAAGTTGTGTGTTTCTTATTGACTATATATATATGTATATGAAATTACCTTTGTTGAATTTTTGAACTTATATATAGATATTATACTTTAACCCTTTCGCCCCTGTAGACAATAATGGACTCATCCATATCAATGCATAAAAGGGTCTACTTAAGTTACATAGGGTGAAAGGGTAAATAATTAACTGTTAGGCAACAGATACAAGAGGAAGCCACAACAATACATACAAGTGTGTTTGTATGACAATAAAAAAATATTATGTTTAATCTTTTGTATTAACACTCTAAAAAAAAATCATTTGTTTGAAGGCTTTCTCTGATAACTTTGATGCCTTCAAGTGAGATATTGACAGAACAGCACTTGAGTGTTTGATTTGAAGCTACTCGACTTTGTGAAGAGTCAAGAGTCACAATGACCAAGAGCATAATAACTGAACCGCAATTCTTTTGCATTCATTGTGCTACGGACACTACTTTATTTGGTAGTTTAATAGAGTGGATGTGCAGTGCAAGTGTAAATACAATATTTACAAAGGTAAAAAATATTCAAGCAAGAGATATGTACATTTAGGCCTTCCTCCGAATACAGATTGAAGCAAAAGAAAAAGTTTGTATCTTATGAAAAAACATTTGTTGTTCCGAAGACCGATATGTTTGACCATCACTGGGACCATATCGGCCAAGTGGTTAAGGCGTCTGACCATCTGTGAGCACTAGCCCTCTACCACTTGGTTAAGGTTTCAAGGCCAAGGTCATTGGGCAGTTGCCTGGCTTTGGCTACACTAGGTTGGTGCTTTTCTCTGGGAACTCCGGTTTTCCTCCACCACCAAAATCTGGCAAGTCCTTAAATTACTAAAGTTGTTAATAGGAGGTAAAACACAAACAAACTAAATGTTGGACTAACTTCTTCAGCAGTCTTTTTGGTGAATTATACTAATAATCTTGAAATATATTTTTCAGGACACAGATCCCTTTAAGTAAAAATGAAGGCATCTATGTTCAGGATAGGAAGACCGGCAAGGTAAAATATACAACAAAAATATGCTGACTGTAAAATATTTGAGGATTCCCTTAAGTATTAGCCTTCTGATTGGTTATAAACTTTGGAGTGGAATATATACAAATTCAATAACCATTGTCAAAAATTATTATTGTATCTTGTTAAACACTGTAGTTTATATCTCACTCACAGGTGTTATTTCTCATATTTTCAACCTTGCAAAACACGATTATAATCATAGGGAAAAAAAAAATTGTGTTTAACTACCAAAAAGGGCAATTATTTCTTTATCACACCAAAATTGAAAAATAATGATGAAGCTTGCAAACCATTGCTGTCGTTTGCTGTAGTCATTTTGGACTTAGGTATGGTGCCTCCTGCCCATTTTCTAGAGAGGTTCTGAATAAGGGAAATATGACCAAAGCAACTGAAGCATGTGAGGGAAACATGATGTTTTGTTTTCCAATCATGTGATCAATGTAATCCAATCAGACAGGCTGTTGCATTGGTATTTATTATATTATATAATATGGGATTTTGCATATACCTGTATTATTTATTGATTTAAGATATAAAAAAAGTGTTGCGGTAATCTTTTGTTTTTTTACTCTCATCTGCTTATATGTGGTGTATTCTACAGGTGAGGGCAGAGATGGGGCCCCAGTCTTACATGTTGACGGAGAACGAAGAGCTTTGGACAAAGGTCCTGCCTGAAGATACAGAAACTCTCCTCAAGTAAGAACACCAGTCTCATACTGTTTATTGATTTTTTTATTTTTTATTTTACGGAAGAGTGTGGTGAAATTTCAACAAAGAAAAAAGTAAAAGTATTACATTTTATTGTCAGAGTTTTAATGTTTTGTTCAACATGACTTAGAGATGAATTGTGAAGTGTGTCAACTGTTTCGTAACCACTGACGACTTAATGCTGTCTTGTCTTCAGGGCGTCATATGATGTCAATATTAAAGTTTATTTTGATAATTCTTGAAAATTCAGCTTACAATAGATCAAGAAAGGGTTCAAAGTTTACTTTCTAAAAATGACTGAACAGATTTAGAATAGAAAAGCTTGGATTAGACCTATAAGAACATTTATCGCACCTCGGACAAAAATCCCGGTCATTCATTGGCGGAGACCAGTCACATGGTGACCCTCTAATAAACTAT
>JAUMHH010021004.1:0-17573 GCA_032359455.1 Chlamys rubida | reverse complement strand
TACACACCCTCCAGTTACATGTTTACATCACCATTCCCTGGAGATATTGATCTGGAATGGTACACACCCTCCAGTTACATGTTTACATCACCATTCCCTGGAGATATTGATCTGGAATGGTACACACCCTCCAGTTAAATGTTTACATCACCATTCCCTGGAGATATTGATCTGGAATGGTACACACCCTCCAGTTACATGTATGTGTATGATTAATGGATCAGTTCTACACCTTACGTCCTGACAAGAGATTTCTCTCGTGAAACACGACACTCAACAAACTTACATGCAGTGTGCATCATATATAGGGATAGTTTGAATTATCATTTCAATAACACATATGTATATATTCCATAATATTGGTCCTAAATGACTCTTAATTGTCGATGGGCAATAAAACATACAAAAACAAATATTCCATAAATTACGCTAGCAAGTTATTTGAACAATTTACGGTTGTTATTTATGTAAGCTCTCTATTACAATTATAGAACTACTGTTTTATAATAGTCGATTTAACACTCTAATTATTAGACATTTGTGATAATCAACACTAATTATTAGTCATTTGTGATAATCAATATTCGAATTATCTTAGATTAGATTGATTGAATCAAAACTGTCCACAGTGTAGATTGCCATGCTTTAAATTCACAAATACGAACATGATGCTATCACCAATTTTCAAACCATGTGACACATATTGTGTTCATAGAACAATTAATGCGGCTTCGTTTTGGTTAAGTCATACAATGAACTTGCATCAGTAATGTAATACTAAGCTGTGACTCCTAAACATTGGGTACATCTATCGTGACATAAAACATGACACTGATGAATTGTGTCATCATAAAACACTGATTACTTGATACATGATACGCGTGTACTGCACACAGTGTTGTCATGAGCAGTGAGTATATGACATATGATACTCACATAGCACAGGACGTTATTATTGGAAAGTTGTCACATTTCTTAGCTGGATATTTTAAGTGTTATCGGCTGCTATGTATGTACTATGTAGATGTTTCAAAATCAGTTGATCAAAGTGATGAAATGATTGCCTATATCTATTTTACACTTGACTTAGTGAGCTTGATTGTTGGTACCGTATATATATAGATATATGAGTATGCAAATTTCAGTAAAAATAGGCCCAACCATGCCAAAGTTTTAGAACAGATTTGATACAAGAATGATCCAATCACATTTAAACTATTTGAATATGTAAACATCATAATTGGGTGCGATCCATGCCAGTGACCTTGGTTGGCCTGAGGTTGACCTGTGGTGTGGTCATATCTGGACCAAAAACATGCTGTAAACAAGGGTGTTTGATTACGGTCAATAAGATGACCACTCTAAGGATTTTACCCAATGGTCATTGGCCATCAAGATGGAGAGTTTGAGCTATATATAGTATCATAACTCACATTGATCCATAATATTGTGTTCAAGGATATTCCATGGACAGGGGTTCATCAATGGTATTAAACTGTCAGAGGTTCATAATATCATATTCATTGTTATTCAGTTATCAGGAGTTCATCATTTCTTATTCAATGATATTCAACTGACAGGCATTCATCAGTTTTTCAAGGCTATCTATATATTCAACCTCCTGGGGTACAGCATGAGTTGTTCATGATTTTCAGGGTTTCAATATGTGTAGTAAAGAATGTTCAACCATTGCACTCTGGTCAGTCCTGTCGTGTTTATGGTCAGTCCTGTCGTGTTTATGGTCAGTCCTGTCGTGTTTATGGTCAGTCCTGTCGTGTTTAGGGTCAGTCCTGTCGTGTTTAGGGTCAGTCCTGTCGTGTTTAGGGTCAGTCCTGTCGTGTTTATGGTCAGTCCTGTCGTGTTTATGGACATAAGTCTATGAACAATTGATCAGTGATGTTTCAACCAAAAAACCAAATATGTTGAGGACCAAATTGCCATGCAATGATTCTGGTGATGAAGTTTGCTGATGTTAGCAAGTTAACACTAAGTGATGGAAATAAAATAGTGTATGATAATTTCATGGAAGGCCTGCTTGGGAGTTGGTAGATATGCAATTATGGTAAAATCATGTACGTAATAATAAATTGTGTGAGGTAATTTTATGTGCAGAGAATTGGGTTGTATACTTAATGCTTTAGGCATAAAAAGAGATTGATGAATGTCTGCTGTTAAGCCAATGTTTCAGGCCGTGACAGAAACAGATAACGTTTCCCGACTAGGACAATTATGTATATTAACATGCTGACAAGGCCATATCAAGTCAAAATTTTAATACATAATACACAATAGTAATGATTTTGCAGTGGTTTCTTTTACACATATATTACCTGATAGATATTCTGTTCTGCTCTGGAATATGTGATGTATACTCTCATTGTGTGCAATGTGTACAGGTAACTCTTAGGTTTTTACCAGCTGCAATCATTGATAAGACATAATACATGTATATTCCATGTCATTAGTCAGTGCTGAAGGTATATAAATTTATATTTTGGATTCTGAGTCTTTGATGTATTTCCTTCACCTCCATATCATTTTCTACATTTAAATAAGTATAATTTTGGTTGATTCAATCACAAATTGAACTCCAAGATAAAGCAAGGTTTTTGCTTTTCACTGCTGACAAAGATTTTTTGGTGGTGTTTTAACTAATGTGTTAGTGATTATAAAGTGATAAACATTATTACCTTTTGTTTACTTTCAGAGTAGGGTGGTGTGAGCTATGCCGGTGCTAGACATGGACACCCTCCTTCGACTGCGGCGGGACCTGCCAGCCACAGTAGCGAAGGAGGTGGTCACGACAGTCGCCAGTGCCCTTAGTGATGTCACAGGGGGAGGCAACGATGTTACATCACCCAACGGAAACGGCACAGACTTCGCCACAACACCAGCCACCGGCTTCAACAAATTCAAAGACATGGTGTGGGACAAAATAGAAGCCTGTAAGTTGTCGTCTTTTCAGGATTGATCTTCAGTAGGAAGACCTGCGTCAAAAGTGCGAGTGTCTTATGAACCTCTTAAAGAATGAAATATAGCGTTGATAGAGTTGCTGTAATCTAGAGTCTTTCAGAGTCTTTTATTAACTCTTAAAGACACTGATCAATGAGAATACACCATATTTTTCAAGAAATGTTAAAATAATCTAGGGACGATGTATATATCTTAATTAAATCATGTTTTCTTTCAGAAATTTACAATGTTTTCATGAATAATAACAAAATGGTGAATTAAACTTGTGAATGATATTGCAAAGCATCTTGTTTAAGTTGTACAATGCTATGGCCAGAATGAAGCGATTGTGAACAGGCTTGTCAAGTTCTTTGCTCATATATAAAATAGATAAAGTATTTCTATGAACATAATCACACATTGCAGTTGTTCATTATAAGCTACGCGAGTTGTGCCAATGTGATGGTATATTTTGTATTACAGTGGGACTTCCTATCTGGGCGTTGGTCCTCATTGCTATCGGGGCTGGCCTCTTCCTCCTCTGCTGTCTCTACTGTATATGTAAACGATGTATATGTCGGAAGAGGAAAAAGAAAGATCAAAAGAAGGGGCTGAAAGGAGCAGTCGACCTCAAGAGTGTAGCATTGCTGGGAAATGCTATCAAAGAAAAAGTAGGTACAATGAGACACATGACATGTTACATCTCGGCTTGTTTACATTTCCTCAGATTGAACTGAAGTGTACATTATCAGTATTATCCACAGGATCCATTTATTGTAAATATGTAAACTCATGCTGTTTAGGTGGAAATTCTCGCATGTAGAAATAAATGTTCACGTTGTGATTCTATAAACTGATGATGATGATGTGACAATATTTGCGTTGTGATTCTGTAAACTGATGATGATGATGTGACAGTGTTTGCCTTGGCAATAGTTCTGAATTCTATACGTTCTATTTATGTATAATCTATATAATCTATAAATCTATATGTTCTATATATGTATAATCTATATAATCTATAAATCTATATGTTCTATATATGTATAATTTATATAATCTATAAATAATATTAGCGTTTGGATATTATCGTGCTAATTCACTCAACGCCAATACACAAGCACTTCCACACGAAGAAAATTTCTACTTTTACAATATGCAAACTAATGATAAATAGCTTGTATGCATATAAAAATCTAGCCAGAACACCAAAATTACTTTCTACCCGATTCATGTGAAATAGCTTGTACAAAAGTAAAAAAATTCCAGAAATTAATAAATATATTCCTTTCAATGTGAATTGAAAAATTGAAACCCTAACTGATCCTACTAACTATAGTGACTGAATTTCCAATTTTCTGGAATGCTTTATCTATTACGTATTGTAACACAGAATTTTAGTGAAGAACCACATCCTAATTACAGGTTCAACCCGACCTAGAGGAACTACAAGTGAACATGGAAGATAACGAAGATGCAGAGAGCACAAAATCTGAAGTCAAATTGGGAAAGCTTCAATTTTCGCTCGAGTACGACTTCCAGAAAGGGGAGGTAATTACCTATTCAGAAAAAGTTAATTGTATGAAATCAAAATACCTGGAAAATACCCATTATCATTCTCAATGTATCATAGTTATTTTCACATACATATATTATTTGTTTAAGTAAAAGAAAAAAAAATACTTAGTTATTGTATTTAAGATGAATTAGAGTATGTAAGTAGGTGTTGACTGTGATGTTTGTGTGTTATCTAGCTTGCTGTTGGTGTGATACAAGCTGCCGACCTACCTGGAATGGACATGTCTGGCACATCTGATCCATACGTCAAAGTTTTCTTCCTCCCCGACAAGAAAAAGAAGCATGAGACCAAAGTCCATCGAAAAACACTCAACCCTGTCTTCAACGAGACGTTTGTATTCAAGGTCAGTGGTTCATGTTGAAGCATATACTATAAAAAAAAATAAAAATCATCATCACATGTACTTATTTTTCACGACTGTTCTTGAAATGTCTTTAACAAAAACAAAAACAAAACATAAATTAAAAAAACTAACAGATACATTGTCTGTGTCATAGAAGTGTTGTAACAAACAAGATCATGTATTTACATTCATGCACGATTGCCCCTAAGTATATATTTTGAAATAAAGAAATATTCATTAAAAGAAGATTTAACCTTGACAGCCATATACAATTCTTCAGAATAAAAGTTTTGGTGAAATCATGTATTGAACTAGATAAATGTAAGTGTTTTGATAACATGATTTTAATCGTGGTAAATAACATGGAAGAATGGGGTAAACTAGTACCTATGTATAAAGCAACGGTCACCTTATACTGATCAAACATCAGTGTACTTCTGTCTAACACAGCTACTCGGGTAACTCATTGTTTCAGACTGTTTGACAATCAAGTGATAACAATTTATGTTACCTTCCAGAATGTCCCGTTTGCTGAAATCGGCCAGAAGATTTTGGTCTTCTCTATCTACGACTTTGATAGGTTTTCCAAGCACGACCAGATTGGCCAGGTGAAAGTACCGATGAACAAAGTGGACTTATGTCAGACCATTGAGGAGTGGCGGGACCTGACCAGCCCCGACGCTGATGCTGAGAAGGTAGCAAACATTTTCCTGCACATTATTTTCTTAATATTCTCAAATGTTGAAACTAGTTGCAAGACATGAGAGTTTCTATGTTGTATTAGGTTGAAATTATTTTTATTATTTATATTATTATAAATTACAAAGCAGACAGTAAATATCTCAATCATGTTGTTAAATTTGGTATGAATTACATAACTGAAGGAAAATATTTTGGTCAAGTTGTTAGATAAAGTATAAATTTAAAAACTGGGAAATACATACGGGCCAGGTTGTTCAGATTAAGAATGAATTACTAAACTGAAAAGAAATGTCCGAGTCAAGTTGTTGGACACTCTTTCAAGCTTCGTGTCATGCAGTGTTATTGTCACATTTTACTAGAAAATACACTAGAATACACCCAGGGAGTTGAGAAAGATATTGGCTGGTTGCAAAGGCCCTATAACCACAGATGATAATTTGTGAACCGCTTTGAGATGACCTACAAACTAGGTTGTGATAAAGCAGAATAGAAGAACTTCAAATTATTATTATTATCATTTGTGTTTGACTTGTTGTACAGGAGAACAAGTTAGGAGACATCTGTTTCTCCCTGCGATATGTACCCACTGCTGGCAAGTTGACGGTCGTCATACTGGAGGCCAAAAATCTCAAAAAGATGGATGTCGGTGGACTGTCAGGTGCGTTCAGGTTTTTAATGATTCAATGTTAACTATTGGTGCTTCACAAAAAACCAGTTCCATTTGATGTTATTACAGCCAAATTTGTTCCAAATATTTTTTAAAATAAGGAAAAATTAAACTGAAATGATTGGAAATTTAGAAACTTAATATAAGGTTTGACCAATCACGTTCATCATACAAACTGGTACAGTAAAGATAAATGAACTATATATTCGCTCATGAAAAATTGTTTATATAATTTTTAATGACCATCTTAACGGTGAAGGCAATATATGAGGTTTTGATAGAAATACAATGAAGAGTTAATATAACAAGATTATTTATGTCCTTTTGATCTTCATTACTGCTGTTGTCCTGTTTTTCTGTCATCACTGCTGACCCATATATCATGTACCATGTCATTATCTCACTGAAATGATGATCACCACTGAAGCAATCCGGAAATCAATATTTCCAAGTGTTTTATGATACAGGGAAATAATGATGTGGTGATTGTAGAACGTTTGAAGTAAGGGACAGTGTATCACCATAGCAACAGTTGTGTTACCTTGGTATCATTTTTAGTCACATAAAATTTTTGAATGAATTAGAATTTCTGAAATTCTCACTAGGTGCATGAATGTCTATATACAAATTTCTATTTATGTTAACTTAATGGCAATTTTTTGTTACATCATGCATTAATTTTCTGCATGACAATCAGGTAGAATTAATTGTTTGGCTCTGATTGGCAGTCCAACCTGCAGGTCTCATCCTGGATAACATCGACATTGTTAATTCTGTCAGGAGTAATTATAACCAAATGCCAAAAAAAAAATTCAAAGCTGTTTAAATCTCACATCTGGACTCCTAGCTATTATAATTAAACACATCTTCTATATAGCTGATGATTAGACTCTTATTATAATTAGACATATCTTCTTTATAGCTTATAAATGGTATAGGCCCAAAATCTTTAGAGAAAATTAGAGATTAAAAGAAGATAACAATTTAGTTTTCAATAAATTTCATGAGACTGTTTCCACTTCAGCTGCTGAACTGTAATGCTGTTTGGTAAATCTTGACATGTACAACCTGTCTGTCAATCTTGTAATGTGCTTTACTTTAAAAACAGACATTATTGACATGAAAATGTGTAGTTTTGTTTACCAACGTATTGCTTTCCTTCAGTTAAAAAGAAATATATCTGTAAAAGTAAGGGAAAAAATAAAAGTTTGTAAGGCATGAACAGATAAAACATTAATTAGCTACTCACAGCACAAAAAATAATAACTACTTATTGGCAAATTTTGTATTTGTATGTGATAAAAATAGCAGTTAATCAATGAAACTATAAGTAGAATTAAAATGTAGTTTATGAATAGGCCCATGCTATAATTTAGAAAATTAAACTCAGTGAACAGGTTGTACTGCCATACAGAGCACCTATAGTAAAGTCGTTAATATTTCTTTGTCGCAATAATTTCCTATATTTATATAGTGCTACAAAAGGCAATGCTGCAGATTTTGTGTTCTAGGAGGAATGTGTAAAGAATTTTTAGTTTTTTCTCATACAACAAGATTTGTTGTTCACCTAACTTTGATCTTGTTACAATGTTATGTGGGTTTTACCCATCAGTTATTATGTGAAGATGACCACCAGACGCATTGTATTGATGCATCCCATATCAGAACCTGGTAGGAGTAACAGTTTTTATTTTTGTCTTTCCAAAAAAAACATTGATGTTTAATGATGGAAAGTTATTATTTCTAACATGTTTTGATCATAAAAGGAATTAAAAAGTTAACTTATTTTGATTAAAAACAGAATTTTGAACCAGAAATTTTAAAACCTGTTTATTTGTGTTTGGAAATAACTTTTAAAATTACTAACTTTTTCATATATAAATGAACACAATATGTTTTTCATATATTATGACCCCATTAAACTGTAATATTTATGCAAAACTGCTGAAAAGAAGAATACTTCTCGAGCAAAGTTATTACTTAAGGGGAGACAACTGCCATATGCCTTGTTTATACGAGTGGCAGTTCAGTACAGGCTGGTGTTGGTAACACATTGGTAGCACGAGATGTCTGTCTGAGCACATAGTAAAAGAAACTCACAAATATCTGCTTTGGAAAACATTTCACGGGAGCTGATCTGCTAGAGCAGACCATGATTTTGTTTTGTTTTTACAAAGATACTATGTACTCACCCTTTGTTTTATTACCAGATCCGTATGTGAAAATAGCTCTCTATCAGGGCAACAAACGCCTGAAGAAAAAGAAAACTACTATTAAGAAACGTACACTGAACCCGTACTTCAATGAGTCATTCACATTTGAAGTCCCCTTTGAGCAAATACAGGTATTTGGTCACTCACCTGTTTATTATTATTATTGCATTGCCATGGTTACAAGGCGTTTTTATACTATTGGTGATATGATGCCATGTCCAGCTGTCTTTGACCTTGCCAGATCTTTTTTTATTTAGGGATAATCTTAGCTTTTCATTGTCCATTTTTGAAAAGGAGCATCCATGTTTTGCATGTAGAGCAGATGTGCACGAACAGCTCTGTCGTATTTACCTGTGGTAACCTAGCAGCAGTGGCTTTATCTATACCCACATGTATCTATGGTAACGTGGCAGCTTTATATATATCCACATGTATCTATGGTAACCGAGCAGATGTAGCTTCATACCACATGCTGCTTTTTAGCAATTTTATAATCTAGCTTTTTAATCAAAGCATTGATGTGCTTATTATATTTTTTCCACAATTTTCAAAAAAAATCCATCTTGGATAAATTTTCATTCACTTCATCTTCATCAACCATCATTTCAAGTTTTGGCATTATTATTTTCTCTTCTCAATTTGTTTTGTAGACAGAGAATGTGACTCTTAAATTCTAAGCTTATTACATATATTGTCCTCATTTCTCTTCTGAGATTGCTTTTCTTGTTATATAACAAAGACTGACTGTCTCTGTTCCCCTTGACAATTGAACAAATGGTCATCAAACACCCTTGCCCCAAATAAGGTCAAACACTGGACATGGCATTGAGGTACTCGTGCATGATTTGTTTCTATCATTTTTTTTTTTACAGTTTTCTTACATTTCTTACGTGGGTTGTTGATGTTTCTGAAAATTTTTCCTTTTTTTCCATTTTCATTTCGTCTGACAGATCCTTATGTTAAGATATCTTTGATGTTAAATGGCAAGCGAGTTAAGAAGAAGAAGACGACAATTAAGAAGTGTACTTTGAATCCATACTATAACGAGTCATTCACATTTGAAGTTCCTTTTGAACAAATTCAGGTATTGTTGGTCTGTAGTAGCTGTGTGAAACAATCTTGTAATGTACCGCTGCACAGTAGCGTCTAGTGTAGAAGTTTGTGCTGTGACAAGTAGTGAACTAACATCCTGCTTGTTCCCAATGCTTTACATGTGTTTAACCCAGCAGTGTTTCTTGATCAAAACAAAACATTTTAACTTTCAATTCATGCTAATGTGTGAAAACTTTGAGATTAAATTAAAAGTTAAATACAAGAAAAAAAATTTGTTCAAGAAATGTGGGCTATGCATGCTATGTGAAACATTCACCATAGCTAGCTGTGTTATGTTGACAGCAATGACACAATCCTTCAGTTTTACTAGTTTAACATACTATCTATAGCAAACCATTTGCATATACTTATATCTGAATCATGAACATTGTTTTAACTCATTTGCTCTATCTATCACTTTTAAATCTTTCAAATAAAGTTTTTGATCTTCTAATAATCCAAAATATTCAGAGAAAACAAAGGAAAGTTCATGTAGCATTAGTCAAATTATTTCAGAAAAATTCTAAAATTGAATAAAAATAACTGGGAAATTTTTCACAGTTTAACCAATATCTACAATAAATAAGTTCAGAAATGTAAAATAATTTGGTTGTTTTATGCTGCATTTTATTTCAATATGTTTATGTCAATTGCAATAAAAATATCTTTCCAAAAAAAACAAAAAAAACTTTTCTATCTGATTTTCATTTAGTTAAACAGATCTAGCAATCTGTGACAGAAAAAGATATTCACAATTTTTTTTATCTAATTATAAGTTTGTAGTATACAATGATCTAGCGATCTAGCGATCAGTAGCAGGAAACACGCCTGAAATTTCTAAGTAATTCTATGTTATAAGTAGTGAGCTGGTTTGCTATTGTGCTGTACCACCTGAATGGCTGTATGTATGGTGTGCTAGCATGGCCTGACGGTGTATCACTATTGTGCTGTACCACCTGAATGGCTGTATATATGGTGTGCTAGCATGGCCTGACGGTGTATCACCATGTTGTAGACAGAGGACCACAAATGTCTTGCTAAGGTAGACAATAAATATATATAATAACTGATAGTCTTAGAAGAAAAAAGTTTGATGTAGAGAATTTGGTTTCATTTTATTTTGAATTCAAGCTCTGTATTAATTTTTGGGAAATTTTATGCAAATGTTCTAAGACTTTATTTCTGAGAATGTATTTAGAGCTGGTAGTTGTATACATATACCTATATACCCATATGTATTTATGTATATTGATGCTCACATGTAGATCACTGTAGACTGTAGAGGTCATGTGAGATTCCTGTCATGGTGTTGATCCTCACTTTTTACACCTGTGATTCCTAGCAGGGCACCTTCCAAGGGACACTACCCTAGCTCCAGTCAGGGGAAACAACCCTGGCCTCAAGCAGTGGACATTGACAATGACATTTGTTCGAGGAAATTGTCCTCGACTCCTGACAGAGGACAAATGACTCCTGACAGAGGAGAAAGTTCTGACTCATGACAGGGGACACAACCCTGGCTAGAACTATTAATTTACTTCTTGAAGGAAGCATAATTCTGACTCCTGACAAGGGACTTAACTCTCAATGCAGACAGAGCCACTCCCGTATACAATGTTGTACTGACAAGTAGTGCACCAAAATCTCCGACCTGTGTGTGTTACTTTCATCACCACCAATGTATGCAGTGTCTTTGAGTCTTGCCAGAAAAAGTAGAGACTGCAAATTATTATATACTAACATTTTGTATAATGGAATGTGATTTATGTTGTTAAAATATGTATACTCTTGAATGTAGTTTACATATAGTCTAACTAACACAACCTTTTGTTTCAGTGTTTTCTTCAATGATTCATAATTTGTATGCTTCTTGTCTTCCTTTTTCATATCTGGAGTTTAAAAAAGAGAAAATCTATTTTAATATATATATCTATTTAAGGAGTACCACAGTATGGATAAGCAAAATAAAAAAAGAATAACCCCGAATTAATTTTTTAAAAATACAGTATTTCAACTGAAGATATAAAAATGAAATGCTTATTAATATGTGGAATAAACTGAATTTTTTATCTGCATCTAAATGTTGTGTGCTTTGAATGTGTATTGACTACTTTTAACTTGAATTTCAAATACTAAAAATAAGTGATAAACATGATAATTTATCTGTGATCAATTTTAATTGTTTAATTGTTGTATTTGTTTATGATATGCACATTAATTTCTGTGATAAGTATAAAAAATAATTAATGTATTTTCATACTAAAACAGAAAGTGTCTCTCTACGTCACTGTCGTGGATTATGACCGCATCGGGACCTCAGAGCCAATCGGCCGTGCATTGCTAGGATGCAACTCAAGCGGAACGGAACTTCGTCACTGGAGTGACATGCTTGCCAATCCCAGGCGTCCAATCGCACAGTGGCACACTCTCCAGGAAGTCCCAGAGAAGAGCTAAGAGACGTGGCAAAGGTCAACCAGTGCAGGGTCGACCTGTACAGGGTCACAAGTACTTGACCTAAAGGCCATGATGTGCAATGTCATCAGACATATTATAAAAACTGTTGAAATGAGCATATATCGTTATATGTCATAGTCATAAATATGGCAAGGATGAATGAAATATTATATTTAGCAATTAACTTGCTATTATATTACATACATTACTTGTTATCCTGTTTTGGGGTAATTTATATATCTTTTTTTTCTGTTGTAGTACATAGAAGGTAACTTTAATAAAGGAAAGCATATTGGACACGTGAGCTTTCAAGGTTTTAGTACTTCATGTATAGTTCCATCATCCATGGATACCGGATATCCAAGCCTTGTAGCCTTCAATTTCAGACCCAAGGTTAAATCAACAGACAAAAAAAGGGGGTGTTTGTGATAATGGTAGTTTTATCAAAATATAGCTGAACAAATATGTCAATGCAATCTTTTAGAATGGGTGTATTGACTGTGTTAAGATTACAATGCATAGCCAATTCTCTATATTTTACCTGAGTTATCCAATTTGTATAAATATAGTATAAGTATAATGGAAATCCACCATGTCAGTTATGTTTGACAAGGCATCTTTTTTTTTTACATTTTACCAAATATGCTTTACATTTATCAAATGTAATATTCAAATTTATTTTAAATTATATTTTTACCAAAGGAAATAAATTTTTGGCCAAGCGGATATGGTTAAGCCTACTTTAGACTTTGCTGAAATCATTTTGTTTCAGTAGGCATATTAAACCTGGATTACATTAATCAAACGCTGACATTCCATTTTATTGTAAACATGCTAAAATATTAGGAAATTGTTTTAGATTTTAATCATCTGTAAAGGATCATTAAGTAGAAGGAAGGTTATTTTTTGGGGGAAATTAGTTAGTTTGTTAATCAATATTGAATTAGATTCATATGATGTAAATACCCTTTATCATTTAAGAGAAAATATGCATCATTTTAGACCAATTTTACAGCTGTTGATTACAGGTACATAAAGTAAACAAACTATTTTACACTCAATGGTAGCCTCACTCAGCTTGTAGAAGGAAGACCATCTAAAATAACAAACTATATTACACTCAATGATAGCCTCACTCCGCTTGTAGAAGGAAGACCATCTAAAAGGGTACATCATCCCTTCTCACTAGTCGCCAGTACTGGTCACAACATTCTGTAAGGTTCTAACGAAATGTCACCAGTATATAGGTCAAGGTTCTTGCCTCTTGAGTTATCTGCCTTGATATGCGTGAAAAAAAAGACAATTTCGGAGTTTAAAAGAATTTCATTGTTCTTAAAAAGGTGTTGAATTATCTTCAATTAGGTGTCATAATAAAGAAATTTTGGATGTTTTCAAAAAAAAAACGGGATTCATCAGTCACAATAAGATCATAGAATTACAATTTTAATTAAGTTTCTTAAAGTTCTTTTAAGTTTTTTAAAACATTCTTTAGCATTAAATGTCAGTTTCAACTGAATTTATTACCTAAAGATCAAACTGATGATTAAAAACGTTAGTGTGTGTCAGACAGACTTTTTGAAATAAGACAAAAATTCTCAAGTTGTAAATAAATTTTCAGTTTAAATTGATGTTGAATTGATGAGAGAATTCTGTGATTTGAACTTTGACCTGTGTGTGTAGCATGTATATAGTTGCCCTCACCCTGTCGTACCTGTGTCCTTAGGCTTCCCGTACTTAAACAAAACTAGGACAGACCAAAACTCTGTGATAAATCTCGAGGATTTTGTGCTGTTTACATGACAAAGCCCCAGTTCCAAGACTTGTAAGACTGAGCTATTGTTCCCATCAATCTCAGCTCTACAGAATTAGTTCAGGTCTGCTCAGTCTGGAGGCTAGTTTTTGGAAAAAGTTGAAGCGAAATATATGTCAGATTTGTATATATATAGTTTTTGAACACATCTCATTGAGAATACCTATGTGTGTCATTATTAGTCAATGGTTATGGAACAGCTGTCAAATATCTCTGTATACTTGTAATCTGTTAGTGTATTATTTGCATCTATAATGTATCTTTCAGATTCATTCAAATTTTTTTTATCAATTGATAGTGTCACAAAAGTACGATATGAATATCATTTCAATAATTAACAGGTATCTCCATCATCACAAAGAACTGGAAATTAAAACTAAATTGAAGATGTGACTAAACATCGGGTAATGAAAAGACATGTTTATGAATCATTCCAGTAAGATCCCTTTTCCCAATGTTATCTTTCACAGCCGATGGAAGAAGTTATTGTTATATGATATTTATGTTTTACGATGTTTTTGTTTGTACGATAATTATTTGTTAGATAAGAGACATTCCCGGTAAGGTTTGTGATATAATGCAAAAAAGAAGAAGTGTGAGAATTGTTAAAATACATTCAGTGTATTTCTCTTTTTTTCTGTATAATTAAACAAAGAAATTCTCATCTTAAAATGCCTATTCAACATCAAAGGCTAGACCAAGATATATTTTCTCAGATGCACTTGTTTTAAGCTACTTAAAATGTAATTATTAGATTTTATCTCTTTAGGAAAAAAGTTATATTTGGGTCATAAACATGATTTCTTCCCAGATAGAAGAATCTCGATCTTATACAATATACATCAATTGTCCCTGTGAGGTCATAGTGAGTTAATGTTAACCAAAGGAATTTCAGGCTAATATTAGGTTAACAAGCTTTGTCCTACATCTGGACATGATAAGCATGCCCATTTCCTGGTATTAAATAATATTTTATTCTAGTTTTATTTGATGTACAGTAATATACACCTTCATCAGAGCCTGTATTTTAAAGTGAATCTCTTTGTTTATGAACAAAGTTTCAAGTTTCAGTTGAAATAATTAGTTGTAATTGTTATCTTTAGTCTCGTTTTTATTAGACATTGGTGATTCAAATATAAATCATTAGTTGTTTTGGAAGGTTTTCTCTTGGGTTTAAAGTAGTGATCATACTAGACACCTTATTGTAAAATCAAATGTAATCAACATTCCTTATAGGTCATTTTCACATCATCGGGTATTATTGTTTTGCTCTTTTTCATCATCAAGGTTCTAAAATTAGTGTTCCAAGGTTTGGTTAAAAAGTTCATGTCTTACCTCTAAGACAAATCCCTCTCTTTTGCATCATCAAGGTTCTAAAATTCGTGATCTAAGGTTTGGTTAATAAGTTTATGTCTTACCTCTAAGACAAATCCCTCTCTTGAACACCTTTTATACTAGATCACAAACCTCAAGATGTGATAAGACTGATTGTCACCGATCTCTTCTCTGTCTCCTCTCTTGAACACCTTAATTACGAGATCACAAACCTATAAAATTGATAAGAATTTGGGACTACTGAACTCTCCTTCTGTCTCCTCTCTCTCTCTTACACCTTAATTACGAGATCACAAACCTGTAGATATGATAGGAATTATGTGTTTCCAAGCTGTATCCACCATTCTGTTACATAGAGCAGTCTACTGTTGGTGAAATAAAGTCTGTCTGTCTGGTTATTCCGTGTTGTTGAAATTCTATTCATGTTCTTCCATACAAGTTTTAACACACGCACAACCTTGTTATTTGCTGTAAATGTATAGAAACAAAAAATAGAGAAATTTTTGATAAAATGTTGTTTGAACTAAATTGGTTAAGGTAAAAAATGATAACCCAAACAGTTAGAAACAGGTGAAAGTATCATATTCAATTAGAGGTTAAAGTCCTAAACTGAAAGGCGAAAAAGAAATTTAGTCTTGTTTAAAAAAGTATAACTCAAAAGCTGGGTTTATGATGTAATTTGCAAGACGTTTACACGTTGTTTTTTTTTCTAAATTTTGAGAAGGAAATCATTTTTCACAAATTAAGTAAAAAATGACAATAAAAATAATAGTTAAATCGATATGCATTGTATTTCTTAATTGCTTTTTAGTACATTTACGTCACAGACTTTAAAGTGATTGAACAAATTTAACGTTTATGTAATTTTTTTAACCATGAAACTTTGTGGCTGAAGGTATTTGGTTAAATAACTCGAATAAGCATAGGACGGTCAAAGAGAGAGAAAAAACCTTTTAATTGGAAGAACTTCATGATTTGGTATGATGTAGTCTAACCGTAAATCAAAACAAATACAGATCGACAATAACAAATGAGTTAATTGTATGGCGTACCAAAACGCATGAAAGTTACAGAAAAGGGAAGATATTTGGGATCAAAACATTATTTCATTGTTTCAACACATTAGCAGCTAAGGACAAAAGAAGCACTGCATTCTGCAGGTGCTTTAAATCAGAATAGTTGCCTTGTAAGATGACGCTTTAAGCTTAAGCAGGCGTATTATGTCTTGGAACCTGTTAAAATGGGTTTGACCCTGACGGTGCCCTTTGGGTTGAGTTGCATGCTGTCGTAAGGGTCGAACAGCTGTGTAGATGAGAGAAGGCACAAGGTGGTGTTCACTGCCAAAGTCAGTCTCGAAGTAGTACCCGCTGACGTCACTATCATGCCGCGTGTGTTCAATGTCCGATTTTGGGAAAATATAATAATATTGATTGTTGGAAACATGAGAACATCTCGTTAGTACAAAGTACAAATGATACCAATCGAAATTGAAAAATGAACAAGTTATAGACATACCGTGGATGTATGGGTTAAGCCCAGTAAGTTGAAGCCTATGATCACCACGGAACGATTGTACTGATTGTGGAAGGAACAGTGGGCGATGATGGGCCGACCAGCATCAGTGTACACCTGTTGTGCCAATGTTGCACTTGAGTTCTTTGGCATACAAGTGAAGGCATGATCCCAAGCAGACACCGACACCTTCTGGACAAACACGGCCCCTGCGGACAGAGCCATGTCCAGTCTTCCCTTTGTGACCCTGTCCATTGTGATCGAAATTCCAGAACCGGATGTTGGTAGGCAAGGGTTATCTTGGAGAGACTCGAAGGCTTCAATGTTCAACCACATATCAAAAGAAGTGTTGTTCTCTCGCAATAAACAAAGATCCCATTAGCTGAATGCTCACATTAATATTCCTATCGAGAACATCGAAAAATTATAGACGTCCATGCCAATTATGTTTTCACATCAAGATTTATTTTACCACTCGCTTCAAATAAAAAGGTTTCAGTTCAGTTGTTGATTGTCTGGTCGACCTGTGATATCGGTAAAGCGTTCTGTGTAGACCAATAGTAACAGGATTTTCCAAAGCCCCTCCCTTCATGGATGTTCATGACGTCAGATACGGAAGTGCTCACGAGCGCACTGAGTCCGTGGACATGATCGTCTATGCTGTATCCTCCCGTTTTCCTCAAGTCAACGGAGGCAGAAACTAAGAACTTTTTGCCGTGGTGATGTACCGTGTTTCCTTGTGTAGAGTATAGAACGAGAGCGTCTTTGGCAGTACTGCACTCGCCAAGAGGAAGCGCGTCTCCTGAATTGTACCCGGTAACGGCATCATTAGCTGTCTTATTAGCTCACCGGGTCCGAAGGACCAAGGTGAGCTTATGCCATACCGTGGCGTCCGTCGTCCGTCCGTCAACAAT
>JAUMHH010020993.1:0-10718 GCA_032359455.1 Chlamys rubida | reverse complement strand
AGGTATACCTGGGAATTCAGGCAGGACTGTCACCCTGTGGGTCAGTATTAGGTATACCTGGGAATTCAGGCAGGACTAAAAATGACAAGAGAACAAGAGAAGGACGAATAGAAATGCCTGGGAATGGGAGGACAATGAAAATAACAAATACCAGAAGGATGATCAGATATGGTAGAACAGAAGGAGGATGAATGGGCATGATAGAAAATAGGTAAAGGACAAATGAGAATGACAGAATAGAGGAATGATAAACAGAAATGATAGGCAATGGGAGAAGGATGAAGAGGCTAGGAACGACATGGAAGTTCAGGAGAAAAATGGTTTGGTGAACCACGAGATTAATGAAGAACTAGACATTTATTGTCTGACAATTCACTGTGTTCAGAGTCATACTTGATCGGACATCTTCTGAAAAAATGTATCAACTTGTGTAGAGTCAAATTAACCTTGTCATGGTTACCGGTAGTTTTGAACGGGTCTCGATAGCCATGAATACATGTATGGTTGTTGAAAAGTATTGGATTATATGGTGGTAGTGTAATATAAAAAATAAGACTATAATTTATGATTAGTATGACACTAACAGCTAATTCATCAAATACAATAAAAATGTTGTGCCTTTGTTCCTGAGGAATGTCCATTAAGCCGAGCCAGAGACCTGACGTTCATTATGATTATCTAATGTGCTGTACACAGTAACGGTCGCCCATTCTCCGCGGCCCTCGCCATGTCAGGGACAGGTATTCACGACCCTGGCTGTCGTGTGTATTGAACATGTTCACTATTAATGTCTGTGACTTTTGTCATATCATTCATTAGTTTCTATATACATTACATATGTGAAAAATTAAGAAAATCTATTTTATAAAAATCTACTGCAGTTTGTTCCCAAATAAATAGATTTTTTGTTTTGTTTTTGAGCTTAACTATTATGTGGACATGAAGTGCATGACAGAAAATCGGCTATCGAAGGTTGTTTGAGGTATTGTCGTACTCTTGGTATAATGATGGCAGGAGGGAGTTCTGTATGGCCATACTGTAGTGTAGACAGGACAAGGTTGGTCTGCGTCATTTCTCGGCCACATGTAATACCTATGCCCCTATTGTTGCTACTATAGCTTTTCCCATTGGGGAAGGCAATATCCCTTTTTATTGAAACGCAAATCTGTGGAATGAGCTATTAAAAATCTTAATCGACCTTCGTACGATTTACCTGGGCCTTGGCGGAGCACGCTGCCATCTGCTGGTGGACGGCTCGCCTCTAATATTGATTGAGTGTCATATTGAATAAGGAAAATACTATGATACCTTTAAGTCAACACTAACGCTACCTTCCGTAACAGAGGTGCACCTATAAATGGCAGAGGCTCATCGGATCAAAATGTCTTGATCGGTGCTCTCCCAGGACAATGTCGGGTAAGACCTCTGTCAGACCAAGCTATCAAATTAAAAGATGACGACATGGTTATTGCTGTGGCCACCCTTTCTTGTACACACTTCCTGGGGAGTGCTGTCTATCTGTTGTCACCAGTCCCCGAATAAATCTTCATGAATATTGGTGTAATTCTCCCAAAAATAACCCCGCCAGGTAAACAGGTTATCTGGCGAACCCTCCGACAGTCTTCATAAAAACGATTTGTTTGATTAGCAGTGTCTACCTGTACCTGGGAATCGCTGTACAAAGTGTTTAGTCTTTTTTTCTTTAAAAAATAATGTTTGGTGTATCAGATACCTGGAATGGGATCTTTAGGTGTGAAATGTAAATAAGCCTTTATGACACACACACACTGAGACTTGCCTGCGGAGTTGCCTCCATACAGACGTACAGTCATTCACAAATCAAAGAATAAGTACTAGGAATTATTTTACAACAAATCTTCCCAAACACTGTGGCGGGTGGATTGGGTATCTGTTATATGATCATACAGTATAGATAGATAAAGAGATATGATCTTGTTAAAACAACATTTGAAAATCTCTGATTTCTGGAATTTTAAAGAAATGAGATTAATTTACAATTTACACATAAACGATATCTTTACACTTCATCAGATATGATTTCTCCTGAGAAATCCCACGGAACATCTTGTGTATCTAGAGGAATGATAGATGACACAGATGTTGTAGTTGTGTAATTCAAACTTTTTAATTAGCGTACTCGGCCAGTACCGGTGAATCACAGGTAAGTTTGGTGTAATTGGTATCTGTTACCTGTAGAACTCCGTGCAGGTAGAAGCTAGATCACCTGGTGATATATCTGCCATAACCTGCAATCATAACATGATATACAGGAAGATATCATGTAAATAAATAATAATATACAAGTTTTTTTTTATTGTTGTGCATGAAGATGTTGAAACTCGTCAACACACCTTAGGAATATTATGTTTTGGTCGGATACACTTCACCTGTACATATAGTAGGTGTTGTAAGGTGGGACCTTTGTTGATAGAAGACGGAGGGAGACCTCGGTCACATCATATATCCCATATTCCTGTGTATTGACAGATATCCCGAAAACACACAGAGCTTTATTGAATGTAAAATGATGTTTAATATGTAGAAGAGGCTTTAGTGTACGAACCCAACCATTGTAAGTGAAATATATGTTGGGTGTACATCGGGGGCGTTGTTCAGGGCACCACTACTGTGATAGAGGGAATCAGACCGATGAGATCAGTACCCCCGTAGTTGTATCCGTGCATAATCAAATCGGCCAGCTTACCTATCAATGTATAGGATAGAATGTGACTTGTTACGTGGGACACCTTGATTAATACGAAAAATAAATGATTTCACCCTATAATCCACCCTCCCCTAAAACTGCTGTAGATATTTAGGATGGGATGGCGTTGACATGACGGATATGACTAGTGTATCAATCGTTTACATGGTGTGAGTTTAATAAAGGATTAGCACGATTTATTAGTGGATATCAGATTAGACCGCTCACATTCTGTATATATATTGATTCATAAAATCTATGAGGTGCATATTGCTTATACACGGGAGTGGCAATTCCACGTAACTCTGAGTTATTACCTCAAATTACTTAAGTTCCTATAAATAGCAACGAAATTATTTAATTCATATCTGTTTACCCATTACGTTATGGATGAATAAAAAAATACAGAAAAATATCAAGTTTTGATCCTTGTCAAGAAAACACCTGTGGTGTATATATATAGTACATAGTGGCTTGGTGTTTAAAAAAAAAGTAAAAATAATTGTGTGTTATTAGATTTACGTCGTTCTGCGTCATTAATATCGGTGTATCTTGTGCAGGATCAGTGACTGCAGATGTTTCCTGGCCGTGTTATGAAAACTGATCTACCCGCAATATGCTACGGTACTGCCGCGGCCGATAGACCAGCAGTAACTCAAAACTAATTCATCAAAAAACAATTAGTCATTGTATTGTTATTAACAAATACAAACTAGAGCTAAATAATTGATATTTTCCCATAGACTGTGAAATGTAGAGAAACAGCATTACTATAGGGGAGAGCTAATAACATCTGTATTACATCCATTGGCAGTCACGGAGCCGTGAAACAAGCCACTGTTACCAGCTCATTCCGTCCTTGTTTAATATTTACGCATGCGATGATGCATGCATATCTCTGCTCTAACGGATGTGTTCAAAATGCTATAAAAAATATCTGATTTGCATTTTTGTAATGAAAATACATCTCTTTCATGTTTTGGGAGTTTTGGTGATATGTGAAAATCGGTTCATCACAGAAAATATCAATTTGATTCATCAGTGATTAATGGTATTTAAAAATTATTATTACCAATCAATAAAGAATTAATTGTTTAACATGTGGTTTATATGGAGCTAATCAATTGAATGAGCCTGTGGTTTGTTGTTACAGGTAATCTGGAACACATCACCACGCTGAAGGTAGATGCGAACCAGCTGACGTCCCTACCCAACACTATTGGCGGGTAAGTTGTATGATCAGTACCTGTTCAGGGAGACCACTCGTCTCACTTCACTGGCAGCAAAACGCTGTACAAAATCAGAACATTTTACGGATAAGGTGCAAGTATTAATATAAAACGTCTAAAGGAATGAAAAACTATGTTGTTTTTAAATATATTTCAGTTGTTTGCAAAACTGCTTTCCAATAGTTTACAGTTTTAAGCATCTTTGCTTCCAAAGAGTTCCGATCCATACTTTTGTCTGCACAGTGAGCTATAAGTCATAATGCTTGTAATCAAAGAGTGTTTTGAATAGAAGTGAAATGTATTTTACAAGACAATTTCTGATAAAGGAAGTCTTACAGAACTGTCAAACTGTCTGTAATCGATGTAAAACTCAAGTTTTCTCCTGTACCTCTAGCCTGACCGCATTGTCCGAGCTCAATGTCAGTCGTAATGACCTTGAGGATCTCCCAGCATCCTTAGGACTTCTGCGGAATCTACGGACACTGTACGCAGACGAGAATTGCCTGGAGATGATTCCAGCTGAGGTAAGACCATAATGTATCAGGGTTCCATGATTCTGTATTCGACACTTTACTTTGGTAAGGAGGCGTGTTTATACCTGTCTGTCATGATTGATGGGGAGGCGTGGCCGCCTGTCTGACCTGTTTGTCATGATGGGTGAGACACATGGCCAACATACACAGGTATAACACAATAGTCACTGCAACATCTTACATCTGTCAACCAAAAAATATCCATGATAAAAACCGGTTTTGTCTTATTACAGATGCTGTTGCATACCCAAATTAGATTCTTACGAATCTCATTGTATTTGAATGTGTCCTGATAGCGTTTCATGAAGTGTATCGGTTACATTGAATTAGCATTATAATGGGAATCCCAAAACACCTACCGGTCACATCTATCATTATCAATGTGTACGCCCGCGTTATGTATTACACTGCTATCTCGTAACCTACTGCACTAGATATACCCAAGCAACTCTGACCAAGAAAGCCTGCTGCCATACTGTACTCGTACAGAAATGTACCACATATACCTACAAGAACATTGTTAGCTCACCTGCCCGAAGGTGAGCGATACAGGCCCTCAGGGCCTCTTGTTATATAAAAAATTAAGGATAAATGTTGGTGGAAATGGAATATTTTATGCACAATTTATTTCACTTTTGAACTTTCATTGTGATAAAATTTAGCACCCGGTTACTTCGTTGAATTTAAATGTCTTCCTGGAATAGCACAGGTACAGCTTACATCAATTAAACTTTGTAATATATAATAAAGGAACAGCATAACTCAGGAATTCAAAACCACCGAGTGGACATGTCATATATTTTTTGATATTCTTTGCACATATTTAATTTTCTTTATGGAAATTTAAGATTTTATGATGAACCATTATGACAGTGGAAACTTAATATGGAGGGGAAAAAAACAATGGGATCTACATATCCTGAAGATATTTGTGGAAAGTAAAATAGCGAACCTGTGATGCTTCTTTCTTTCACTCTTCACTGGTGCATTCCCATTTCTGGTTGGAAAAAAATAAACCTGTCTTTACGTAGGAAAGGACTGCTTAAATACGCTATAATTCTCGAAACGTCACCATTGCATCATCACTTATTACGCAATGTGAAGTTGTGAACACGGAAGTGTCACCATTTTGTGACACATTTCATGTTTCTTTGACACAGTGCATTGGGTTGACTATTCGAACTTATTTTTACCATAGGAAAGTATGCGATTCAGATAGATAGATTTCAATACTCAGGAAACGCCTTATGCTGAACTTCATATGGTAATTCCTTACCCCCAGGTGATTTCTCTGTCTACGTCATCACACAGGAGTAGTATATTCTATTTCTCTATCTATACCACACATGAGTGATATGTTTTATTTCTCTATCTATACCACGCATGAGTGATAGATTCTATTTCTCTATCTATACCACACATGAGTGATAGATTTAGTTTCTCTATCTATACCACACAGGAGTGATAGATTCTATTTCTCTATCAATACCACACAAGAGTGATAAATTCTATATATATTTCTCTATCTATACTACACATGAGTGATGGATTCTATTTCTCTATCTATACCACACATGAGTGATAGATTCAGTTTCTCTATCTATACCACACAGGAGTGATAGATTCTATTTCTCTGTCTACATCACACAGGAGTGATACATTCTATTTCTCTTCTACAACACATAGGAGTGATGTATTTTATTAATAAATGTAACAAATGTCTGTTTCTAGCTGGGAAGCTGTAGTGGGATCACAGTCCTGTCTCTGCGCAGTAACAAACTGGAGTACATCCCTGACGAGCTTGGACGAATTCCACGCCTCCGTGTCCTCAACCTCAGTGACAACCTGCTGAAGTTCCTTCCCTTCTCCATCACCAAGCTGAAGGAGCTGCAGGCCCTCTGGCTGTCAGAGAACCAGGTACACCCAAGCTACCAAACCGTGGCCACTTTCATTTATCAAATGGTTTGACTTCTTTGACCGGTTTTGTTCGTTGATGTTATAGTGATGCTTTCTGGCAGACATTCAACAGCTACATAGCTTATCCCCCATGCATTACAATGTTGACAAACCTGTTTACCACTTATGTGAAATGAATCCAGCCAATTTGCCAAACAAAAATATGTAAAGCTATAATGGAATGCTTATACATTTTGATTTATTTTCTCTGATGATGAAAATTATTCAGGAGTGTTACCTGGCAATACAAATTTAAATTTGACCGTACTTTCATATGAAAATTTTTATAGCTGTTAAACTGCCTACAATTTTTTTGTTATAAACAGTAATTCTTACCATTCCATTTACAAAATAAACGATTATTTACATATTTAATTACTGTTGCATCAAATCAAATCAAAAGGACAATGAACTATTTTTTGATATTACATAACCAGCTGGTGTATATATTGTTTCCAGACGCGGCCCATCGTCCCGTTCCAGTCTGAGATAGAACAAGAGACGGGACGGAAGATCCTAACCTGCTATCTTCTACCTCAGTGTCCGTCCGAGGACTTGGGTAAGCCATCTGATACTTCATGCCAGGATATCGTTGATGCTGGGAAATTTTCATTATTGTCGGGGTAAAGCTAATACAAAGTTCAGCATTGCCACTGGTTTGAAACAGTTAATGCAGCACTCTGCAAATTGCATTTACTCACATAGAACAAAAACCAAAGCTTGAACTAGTAGTTGTACATGGGAGAGGTGTAAGTGTATCTCTCTTTATTCCACGTGCCTCTATTACTGGATCAACTTTGTGAAGAAAACGCGCTTTCTATTCCTTAAGGACCCCCATATCACTATCAAAATCTGTAACTAAGTATTGGAAATTCTTTTTGGCATGTTATAGCCACCATAGATAATTTCTGAAAATAAAAACCATACCTTGACTGAGACTTCAACAAAATATAATTGACAATAGTGTTCTGATGAAAAAACAATTTAACAAAATATAATTGACAATAGTGTTCTGATGAAAAAACAATGTGGGGCTACGTATACCTCGATCCTTGAATTTTAGACTGGTAAACTGTTTCTCTCTTACCGACTGAGCTACTTGTTCGACGGAAGTATCCTTGCCCAATTGTTCTACAGTTATATCTGAATGGAAAGTAAGGGGAGGTTATGCATATACGCTGTCTGGATAGTACGACAGTCTGTCCTCTACAACACTGGCTGAATAGTGGAACATAGCTAGATTTAATGAGGCTGAATGTGTATAAAATAGTTGTGTGATGGTATTGACGGAAGCTTAGGTTGTCTTGAGCCTGTGGTATATTGCCTTCCACAGTTTGCTCGTGTTTTATAATAGTTTATCAGTGGAACATAGATAATTTAACGAATTCTTCAGACAATCTTTATTCATCGACTCTTCACAACTTCAGGTCTGCTAGAGACAAACACTAACAATACCATTGCTATATCTTGTGTAGATGTATAAAGAGTGTGTTATGTTATCTAGGAGACCCCAATGGAGGTGGAGACACGGACAGTTTCCACGCCTCTATCTGGGACGAGGAGCGTGAGCGGCGACAGCAGATCCACTTTGAGTTCACAGATGAACTGGATGAGGATGTAAGTACCCCTGTGTCACTAGTCTATCCCTTCATCTGGTGTGATGTCCGTATGTGTTGTTTCCTGACTACAATTATACAAAATCCTTTTTCCAAAGTTTTTACACCTATATTATCTTTATAAAATCCTCCATATGTTGATGCTGCCAGAATGGTTACAAAAGAGATGTAAACAATATATGTCCTCCCTTACCTACTGTATACTGTATCTACTATTGACTGGTCCTGTATACTCTATATTACACTGTAGCTAGACATGTAGTATTATGGGATGTATATATACTTTTACAGTATAACCTGCACCACTAGCTGATATTTAATTCACTGGAATTATATCTTTTGCAGCTTGCATATTGTATTATTGAACGATAGATGATTGAGTGAATGATAGATGTAGAGGAATAAATAGCTAAGCGAATGAAATTTACATTTTAAATACAAGACTTTATCTTTGTAATTTCGTGATCTCTGCCCACAACATTTCTGATGCATGTTTTGATATAGACGCATGTTTGTTACCCAGTTATGTCCCCTTGTTCTCTGTGTTATTAAACCTCTCCTATTGTAACCGAGATATGGCGCCTGTTTTTAACCTCCTGTTATGGGCATGTTTCCGCAAACTACAAAATCCTTTCTGTTGAAGTTAATTCAATTTCAGTCAAAGGATGAAAACGTCATCATTCAAAATTAATCTTAATTTTATAATTTCATCATTTATGTAACTTGAGCTAATCAATTTAAGTACCCTAAAAACCTTAATGAACTGTGTTGTCATGGTAACGGAAGTGTGCTGATGTAAGTTACTAAGGCTGGCCTTGCTGCGTAATACAAGCTACAGCAACCACTGGTAATGAACAGCATGATGTTTTGTTGCGCATACTAATTAATTGGTTACCTTGGTTACTAACTATGTTGAATGTGATGTCATAACCCATGACCTCGTTTCTAAATAGGGCAAGCTAGTCAGGTGTCCGACCCCATATCCCAAAGAGATGCGAGAAAAGATTCGGCATGCTCGCAACCTGGCAGTCCGCCAGAAACTTACAGGAGATGGACGGCCATGGAGAGGCGGAGAAGATAATAAGGCGTTTGACAGAGAGGTACGCCACCTGGTGTCAGGGTTGATGGTCACGTCACGTCCCCGACTTGACAATGTAATGGGGCAAAAGTTTCAGTGTATCAAATTGAGGATGAGTGCAGAAGTAGGGTTGTACTAAAGTCTGGTTAATCCTTGATATAAAACTCTTGTAAAGAAGTCTAGCGGTGATACCTTCTAGTTGCCTAGGGTCAATGTCTCTGATATAGCACGGATGGTAGATCTGCTTTGGACAAATCACTGCATGTACTCCGGTACTCGCCCACAAACAGATGGATAGAGATGGAACATTTTAAAGTATTGTGAATACTCGGCCCCCCAGAGACCTTATCATGACTGCGTAAGTATCCAGCGAAAAATAACGAAATTCTCAATTATAGAAAATAGGTTACATAGTTACCTTGGAATGATAATTGAACTGTCAAATTTAAGACTATTTTGGTTTGATACCACATCAATCATCACAAAAGTGCCCTATATTTTCTAATGATTTAAATTGTGGGTAGGAGTGAGGTCAAACTGCTGTGTTGTGGTACAAAGGCTCTATGAGATATGTCACAAATACAATTATACTGTAAATAAGTACGCCTGAATATTTCATAAAACTACCATCTAACAGTACACAGGTAGTTCTCAACTACAGTGGTGGTGGTAAAAGTACAAATGTGGATAGATTTGTAAAGTAACGATCATAACTGTCAAGATTTACAATGTCGAGTAGAATCTGTCTAGTGCTGGGTGCTTTATGTTACGTTTAACCAACTCTGTCCCTTTTACGCAGTTATTGTGATATATTTTTTTTATAATATATGCAAAGTTATTGTTCAGTGCAGAATGAATTATAGCTCTATCTAAATACACTTGTCAGATATAGCCATGATTGAGTTGTAAAATATTAAAATGTAATTTACATTCTTTGTGTAAACTGATGCATGAATATATCAGAACTTACAAAGTGCACATTTGTTAATTCAACACATTTGTATAATATCAGAAAAGTATTTAAAAAAACCCAATAATATGGAGTTTCATATGAAAATATACAATGACAGAAAATTATGAAAATTTTAGTATAGGTTGAATACCATGTTCGGATATTTCTTAATGGGTTAAAAGGGGGGAAAGTATATAAAGATTTACTAAAAGCATCTGTGTACATACGATAACAAATGATTAATGAATTGTTTGGTGTTGGGTAAAGATATGTATCTTAGCATGACAATCATACCCTATAAATACCTGCATGTTTTTGTCGGTGGTGGAAGTTTTCACGCTTCGTTCCCATTTCTCTGCATGTGTCACACATATATATATCTAAAGTGTTGTTCGTCATGTCTGGATCTTTATCATTGTATCATACATGTAAATAACATCGCTCAGTTTCTAAAGATATTTATCAGTATAACATTGTAGATAACTTCATACATAATTCAGAATAAAGTTTAACGATATAATTTTCTGACTCATAGTTCAAGGATTTTTACTTTATACACTGCCCTCCATAAGTTCTGTTACATAAATTTTGCATTTTTCTATATATAATTAAAGTACAGAATTATGCCA
>JAUMHH010020982.1:0-10718 GCA_032359455.1 Chlamys rubida | reverse complement strand
ATGTTTCTATATGTGTTGGAACACCTGATGTTTCTATATGTGTTGGAACACCTGATGTTTCTATATGTGTTGGAACAGCTGGTGTTTCTGTATGTGTTGGAACACCTGATGTTTCTATGTGTTGGAACACCTTGTGTTTCTGTGTGTGTTGGATATCTGTGTGTAATTGTAAGACATCTGGTGTAGAAAGTCCTCCCTATAACCACATATATATCCCACAGTTCTAAACCGGATCTCCTATATATGAAACACCTTTGATCCCTTTGACCTTTGAATCAATTGTTTGTAAAGGAAGAATTATGTGTAGTTCCACGGAGAGCTTGGCCCAAGGTGGAGTCAATTGTGTGTTCAGACAACAGGTATGTAAGGCATCCTTGGGACCAGGGAATAGAAGGAAGGAAGGGTATTGCCTCCTGGAGGCTGAGAAACAGAGTTGAATTTGGGAAATATGCAGTGTTATATTTGATAAAAATGATTGTTTAAAGTCAAGACGGTTTAGGCCCCTCTCGGCTGATGTCTGCCTTATTCATAAAGATCCCCAAATCTAAGATGGCCAACTGTCCATCACTTCTGATTGAGACAGATTTAACGGCTATAACATTTGTTACTTTGACAATTTTGTTCATACTTCGTGGTCAGTTTTACTTGCTACAAATAGCCTGATTAGCCTATGTGAATACAGTTGTATTACCCATTTTCTGAACTCCCAGATGATTGCTGTGGTTTGTGCTGGGTTGTGATAGGGTACATTTGGTTGAGTGGGGCCCTTTCTCACCTGTCCGTGTTTTAATGTTACAATCTGTTTACATGACGACTAATACAGTGACTTTTGTGATGAGCAGGTTTGAGGATGCCATTGGAGAGGCTATGAAGATTTGCCCGGTCTGCAGTGAATCCTTCTCAGCTGATATTGACGCTAAGAGTTTTGATGATCACGTTTTGGGACATGTTGGCAATATCTGCCCAATCTGCCAGAAGCTTGTAGAGAATGCAAGTGACAACGAATTTCAATACCACGTCAACAAACATCTGGAGGACCAGGACAAGGAGACCAAATAAATCACAGATCCCCCAATTGTGATCACAATGATGAAACTGTCATGAAAGATTGCTGTTACTTTAAGAAATGATGAAGTGAACCGACGTTGTTTAATTTGACATGTATAACATGTATTGTAGAATGATTGATTTGTAAGCTTGTCTTAACATTTATTATGATGACTATATTATTTTTTAATACAATAAGAAAATTATGACATTATCTAAACCAAGATAGAGTTGATCACAGGTAATGCTAAAGTTTCCTACAATCATTTTCTCCCAGCCCATGTTTTGTTATTACACCTGTAGTATCAAATTGTTTGTTATATGACTGGCAAAGTAAGATCATGTTTACACACATGTATCTACTGTATAGGAGGAACTTTTCACTATAAAATGTATGTAGTAATCCTGGAAATATGTGATTATGATAATAATTGAAGGGATATGTATTATTGTGCCCCAGTATCTATCAAGTCAATTCTGACCAACTGTATATGGATGTGGCCCAACATTAATTGTACATATTATACATCATTCATTGTTCTTTGATTATATTTTGCCAGTTTGTTTGTTTTAAGCTCACTTGATTTAAGTGCCACAGAGGCGATTGTTAGTACAGCCATCATCATCACCAAGGTGACCTCTGCCATATTGTGGCATTCGTCGTCCTGTCAGCAATTCTTTTTTCAGACACCTTCTTAATTGTTGAACAGAACTTTATCAGATTTGATGACTGGAAACATCTTCAGGTGGTGGTATTTCAAACTTGTACAATTAAATGGAGGAGATGAATCCCCTCCTTCAAACTTATCCCCCCTCCTAAATCTGGCTGTCTGGTAAAAGGTGATAGTGCTACCTAATGCGCCACCCTGACACCTTGACTTGGTCCTTGTCAGCTATCTAATGTGCCACCCTGACACCCTGACTTGGTCCTTGTCAGCTATCTATTGCGCCACCCTGAATTGGTCCTTGTCAGCATATATTCCTTTAGATGTATATCTAGTTTTCAACAGATCTTCATTTTTGTTTTAAATCCAGGCTCCTGGGCCTCTTGATCTGTTTTTGTGTGGTATATGGCATCAACTCAGTAAAATTCACTTTGTGTAATGGTTATATTTCATAAATGCATCAAATGTTTTAGCTCATTTAGCACGATGTGCCAGTATAAGCTTACGGTATGGTGCAGCATCTGTCGTCTGTCCATTCTTCTTTGAACAACTTCTTCTTGAATACTTAAAGACCCAGGGTCCTGATATTTGGGCAGTAGGTACCTTGGACGAGTCTTTAAAGTTTCCTCATATAAATGGCCTTCATCTATTTTCAATGTCACAGGTATTTTATTTGCTCAAAATATCAAACATCATTTTCTAAAGAACCATCAATTCTAGAGCAACGCTATAAGATGATAAATTTAGACTAGCAACTGTTGTGTTTAGGTCAAAGGTCAGCTTGGAGTGCTGATCGGGGTCAGAGTTTAACATGGGCTATAAACACTGACATCTGTTTCTGTCAATGAAATTGTCCTTACTGTATAAGAAGTCACACCCTACTCATGAAATACAAAAAATCTCTTGACACAAAAATAAAAAATAAAACACTGTTAATTGATTAGTTTGGTATACACGATTGTGACGTTGATTTACTTTGGTTTCCAGTGATATAAAGGTTTCTGGCGATTTAGAAAAGTGAGATTGATATCTGACAAGAAATTGAACCGATGATACGAACATTTTATTTTCGCGTTAAGTACCTTTTTGTATATTATATGAGTAGGGTTTAACTTCTTATTGTCACGACCATTTGTATTGACAGAAACAAATGCCTGTGGCTATAAAGGGTTAAAAAAATGCAAGAATCTTCTTTTGAAGTTCTTAAAGTCCAAGGGTCCTGATATTTAGCAAGCCATTGGCCCCATGTGAAATTATTCTCAGGATCATAACATGTGGAAATGGATGAGATGCCAATACCATAACAATATATGTGCTTGCTGGACATTATCACAATCATGTTACCAGCATAATAAGATCTTGGGTCTGGACCTGGGGACTTAGTCCGAAAGTGGTAACACTTGTGTTTGCAACAATTAAGGTCCCAATCCTATTACCATATATTCATAAACATGTATATTAATCTCTACCAGCTTTGCTATGAAGAATATTTTGGACCAGAGATTCCCAATATAAATTAAAGGGAGAATATTTTGCCAAAACTGCTTAGATATCCATTTGAGTAATACAGGCCTTCTTGGCCTTTTATTTTTTTATTCATGTTAACTTTCCATTCTCTTCACACATATGTAAAATTCATGCATTTGTTTAGGATACAAGATGATGAACTATTGTAAACCCTTTATGGGTTGTGTGTCCCAGATTGAGACTTAATGGACAAGATGACCCAGATGATTTGAGGTTGTATGTGGATAATATGGCCAATGTGCTTTAAGGCTCAGTGGATAGTTTGACCAGAGGGTTTGAGGGTCTAAGTGGACAGTGTTACCCAGAGGGTTTGAGGCTCTAAGTGGACAGTGCTACCCAGAGGGTTTGAGGGTCTAAGTGGACAGTGTTGCCAGGAGGGCTTGAGGCTCTAAGTGGACAGTGATACCCAGAGGGTTTGAGGGTCTAAGTGGACAGTGTTGCCAAGAGGGCTTGAGGGTCTAAGTGGACAGTGTTGCCCAGAGGGTTTGAGGGTCTAAGTGGACAGTGTTGCCCAGAGGGTTTGAGGCTGTAGATGAAATGCGCGGCTGAGGTAGGTTGAAGCTCTAAGATTACCGTATGGTCTAGCGTTGCGAGACTATAAATTGACCATGTAACCCAAACGGTTTAAGACCCAGTAGACAGTGAAGTCCAGATAGTTTGGAGTGTGCAAATTGACAGTGTTACCCAGATGGTTTGAGGCTCTAAGTGGACAGCATAGCCCAGATGGTTTGGAGTTGTCACGTAGTGCATTGTTTCATCTTTTTCCCCCAAAAAGACGAAAAATATGTCACCTTAACTCTTGTTGTTTCGTAATTAAGCCACGAAAAGACGAGATTCACCCAACCTTAACTCTTGTTCTTTTGTCTTTTTGCCCTGAAAAGTTGAAACAAGAATTGATATTTACTCAATCTCGTCTTTTTGCCTCGAAGAAATGACGTGGATCAGCAACCGTATATTAGAGATATGATGTTGTACCAGAAGTGATTTATATTGTGATGAATCATGTAATTATTTCAAATTTGATACAGAAAGGGGTGATATATGATGAAGGATTAGGAATTTGTCTTTCGAAAGTCTTGAATTGCTTGCAACAAGTTTTTATACAAATTCTTAAGCTAAATGGCAGGCTGTTGTGCCATTGGCATGGTAACTGTGATACTCATGTGTGGTTCATGTATCAATAAAATATTATAGAAACCTTTCTGTCTTTTAGTTCCTTTTAGCTCATCTGGTCTGAAGGACCAAGGTGAGCTTATGCCATACTGTGGTGTTCGCTATCGGGCCGTCAACAATTTCTTCAAACGACTTCTTCTTCATATCCGCTGATTGGAATTTACCCAAATTTGACTGGAAGCATCACTAGGTGGTTGGAATTCAAATTTGTACAAATGCAGGGGCTGATCTACATCCTAGGGGGCTGAGGGGCCGGGCAAAAAAGGGGTACCTTGGCAAAATTGATTTAAGTGACTTTCTTCCTGGAACTAAGGATATAATATCAATTATATTTGGTTGAAAGCATTCTCAAATGGGGGAATTCAAAATTGTACAAATTGAGGGGCTGAGGGAGGGTCCAAAAAGGGATAATTTGAACAGATTGCTTTGTTGCTTCTTCTAGGGAATTAGGAGATGCATATCAACCACATTTGGTTGGAAGCGTCCTCAGGTAGTGGGGATCCAAATTTTACCAGTTGAAGGGCTCACCCCCTGGGGGGCTGAAGTGAAGGTGCAAAAAGTATTTTTTTAACCAGGACTAAAGTGTATCGCCTTGCTTAACACCAACGATTTCCTTATAATACCAGTCTATATGACTTAGCCTCTATTGGCGTTTTCAAAGCTTGAAATGTTAGGCTTTTGATCAGCCTAGCATGTCATAGACACCTCTGCAGTCTACTGAGCCTGTTTTATCAACATACATTCATATAAACTGGTATTGTAAGGAAATAGTTGGTGTTGAGCAAGGAGATGCACTTTAGTCCTTGTTTTCCAAAACACAAGAAAAAGTGTTTTTTAAGTAAAAAGGCATTGTGGGATAAGTATGAAACTTTCACAAATCAAATTTCATCATATAACTAATGTCTTTGCCAAGTTGCATGCTTATACCAAAATGCCTTTTATGTACAATCAGCGCATAAACATTGGAAATAGGCAGAACAATTGATAAAACAATGAAATGGGTTAACTTTAACGATTAAAACAGATACTTTCCTTCAAAAAACGCGACATATCAGATACGGGAGCGATATGAAGATATAATTTTAATTAGATTGTGTTCGTCAGTGTATTTAAAAATATACCATGGCTACGGCTGTTGGACCAACGTACATGTACATATTATCACTCCATGTAGTCAGAGTAGTCCTATACCATCAATTAAACTATTTCTGTATATATTTCAGTTTGTAAAACAAAGGTTATTGGTACCTGATCAGAAATAAGTACGCTGTACGATTATTTATAAGCTATGGCAGAAGTATATTGATAAGGAAAATGTTGACGCAGGAAGTTATGTCTGCATCTAAAATAATGATATACACATTCAATAAAAACTCAAGAGAGTACCCAAGTGTCAACAAAATCGTAACTCGAAATCAAGGAAGAAAAACAAGGGCAAAATGTATGAAAAAGGAACGGTTTACATTGACATCCTTGAAAAAATACAAGAAGAATAAGACCATGTGTTCCGGAAGGGTAGGCGTCCTCCACTTTATCGACGACACGCGCTATGTAAATCTAGGGCAAATTCAAGTTATGTATTTGAATATTATAGCATATGAAAATGACATGTAAAACCTTGAATATGTATTCAAATTCAATGAAATGTACGCCTTTTCTCTGCAAGACTCAAAAATGCAGTAAAGAATTATTTAAAAAAAAGTTTATTCTCAGTAATTATTTGGCATTTTGAGTTATTTTTTATCCATATATTAGGGATTTCAAATTCTAATAGGAAATTCTACTTGGAACAAGTCTTTAGTCCGCAGTCTTCGATATTCGTACCGATTGAACTGTAAAATGCGTTTTGTCCAAAATAGTTACCATTAGCGCGACTGTCAAAGTACGGCAAGACGAAGGCCAAATGAATTTGCATCATTATCCTGAGAATAACGCCATATATACATAATGTACCTGTTCATCCTATTCCGGATACATAACATCGTTATCTAAGCGCCTTTGAATATCAACATGTATAATAAGGATGACGATCCATCCTGCTGGTCAGGTCAGCCATAATAAAAACGTGACCAATTGTAACGAGAAGATTCTTGAAAGACACGAGAAAAAATGGTATAATAACGTTGTATGAATATCACTCCCGTGTTACGTAAAATGTATTATGGGCTGAAACAGAACGCGAACATCCCACGTGCAAGTACTGCAAAACGGTAAAAAACGAACAAAACGTATTAATTATACTTAATTAGATTTAATGCACTTCTCAAGTCACGATGGAACAAATTTGAATTAACTTGCGAATTGAAATGAACTCCTGGGAAATCAAAACACCTATGATATCGTCCCTAAAGCCCCGAGGCTATAGAAATGCTAGTCATTTGTGTCATCAAATATATAACTGTGTACAAATATTTCCTGTCGTGTGCACTTTTCAATTAATTCAAATACTTCAGGATGCTCAGGGCTTTTGTTAAATATCCAGTTTGCCAGAGAAATTCATTGACGATATTGCTTTTATACGCGTTTAAAAGACTATCATTTGTTGGGATCTTCAATGCAAATCTCTTCTTGTCATCAACAGTTTCTACCCTATTAGAGGATGGGTTTCCGAATCTCATTTCAAATCAAACGTAAACACAGATGTAGATAAATGCATTTGAACACTATAAGCACGGCTTAGTAAGGCATGGAGAAATTGATATAGATAGATTTTATTGCTGTATCGGCTTAGAGAGACACAAATTAAGTGTATAGATATCAATGTACCGAACTACTGGTGGTTTCACTTTGTGTGCCGCGGTGATGAAGATTACAAATTAATTTTTGCTGTGTGGAATGACGACGCGGATGCTGGCAGGCAGCGGAGATAATGGGGCCTTTCGTCTTTTACACGTGTTAAATTCCTTTATACATCCACCGGAGGATAAACGATTGTTTACTAACTCAGATAGAAGTATTGTCCCCCAAATCGATACAGATTACAAACCACACACAAATACGACATCAAGTCGACAGTCCCCCTCCCCTGATACTCGCCGTTCAACGTCTGTTATTGTCTTCCCCAGTATAAATCCATCCCTTGTGGATTTCGCTGGAAATTGATGAGGAAATATGTTTAGAATAAATGTTAACATGGTCGAGTTTAATTTGGACATTTAATTTTTCAACCTCTTGTCGTGTCGTATTGATTTTAACGTACCCAGGAAATAATTTCCCTTGCTGCCGAGGAGTTTGTTCATTTTCCCATAGAGGAGATAATCAGACAAGCACGTTGGTTGTTTGTGTCAGTTTATGGCTATGTCATTGTATACCAAGAGAAGGGCATGCAGCTTCCCTCACCTGAGAACGCCAGGTAATTATAACTGCTCATCTCTAACTAACGGATGCGGAGCCGGGAATCAATGCCATTAAATTCCGGATAATTACACCCGGCTCTCTGCTTGTCGACTACAATCACCATATGGTTTGGACGTCATGTTTGGATTGCCGTGTCACAAAGGGTATCGCTGGCTGTGGATATTGACTCGTTGTAACAATAGGGTTCGCATCGTTAAAAAAATATTTCTGACTGGCGGAAAAAAACACGACACAGTGCAGAAGAAAGCAATGTGATCATTACTATTCGTAAATGTCAGACACAGCTACTGATTAATCAGAGAAAATAATCATATCCACCGTTTTATTGACAAATAATTGCTCCAGTTTTCATATCTGATCGACAGCAATTTTTTTTGAAAGACTTCAACATGATTTGCCCTTTTTAGAGTCCGGTGGTTCCTTCCGGAATGAATATAATAGCACCCTGTACTGATGGTTATCTATATCACAGAACAGTTACTTAATATGACAAGTTTTATTATGTGAAACTTTTATTAATATGATAACACCCATAAGTCATTTACAAACAAAAACAAAAAAGATATAACTCTGTTCAACCGTATTAATGAAATTCAAATGATTTATTACAAAGAGAGAACAAGATAGAAAGCGGTGCCGTGACTGTACGTCTTCTATTTGAAGGCATTCATCGCTATATAAAAGCCAGTCACAGACAGGGTCCATAAACTAAATCAGTGACTGCATTGTAATGTTTATTGTTAACCTAATGACAGGTTTAATAGTGTTGACAGATCTTACAGACAGTGCTATGAGATTCGTAAGAACCGGAACCGGAACTGACACATCCTACAGGCAAACAGATCTCATGCGACAGCAACGCAACGCTAGTGATTTCGAACCTTTAGGACGACAACGGAAGTGACGTCAGGTGATTATAAGCAGCCAATGACAAGCATGGTACATTGGCGATAAATATAATCGTTCGTAACATATTCGGCTGTTCATATAGCTTAACCCAGTTGACAACTACCACAAAAGACTCGGGGTCTTCTGGCGAATGCTTTGAATACAAAACATGTTTCATTTGTATGTACTGACCGATTTTTTTTTATAAATTCAAATTCAAAATTTAATTTGCTTGCACATTTGTAACTTCAAAGTGGTTTGAAGGCAAAACAGTGAAACACAGTGAAATACATACATAGACATGTACACGTAGAAAAGTCGTAACCCGGTGATAGCTTATATTTCTAATATACATTAACATAAACAAAATAAGCATAGCTTCAAATGGAAAATTCCTGCTAGGATTGGAACACATATCTATTTGTTAATAATACGGTTTTAGGCCAATAGAGATAAAACATTATGTTCAAATATCGAGTCAGGAAGACAAGTCAGGAATATTTCTTTAGGGATACCTGCTGTTTCCTATCTTCAGAAGTTTCCAGCCATTCCGATGCAAGTTACATGACATGGGTTCAATCCGTCCAGGTTTGTTTTCCATTAGCTAAGTACATATTACCGTGTGTACCCACATTGCCTGTCACCAAGTGGCTTTTGTCAATTATATTCCGTCATTAATTAAAGGACGAGAAAAGTCTTATCTTCCGGTGAAAAGAACAATTAACACTCTTGTATAATGGCAAACTGACTACACCTTACAAGTGAACATACACAGATATTTGCCTAGCTCTCTGTGTCACCTGAAGTGTCTGTCGATCGTTTGATTCCTGGTCCCTCCCCATTTCGGTGAGACACCGGGTGTTTCCTTTGTACCCGACAGCCACTTCACGCCACACAGAAACGCCATGTTTACTGATTACAGGCTGGTCAAACAAACATTTTATTCCTTTTATTTTCATTCTGAATATCTATCTGTCTCGTCCTGATTCCTGGTACCAGTTATTAAGCAACCATACAGCGATTGTTGTCATTTATTTTCTGTAAGTATACATCTAGTATCAGGCTTATATTTTCCTGTTCGTTAATCTGTCCATTCGTCCATAATTGTTTGATAAATTATGGTAACTACAAAGACATATCGATACTGAACTGAACTGCTCTTTATTTTATTTCACATAATAGTATATGCGTGTTACATTTGATGAGACGCTGACCATTGAAATTTTCACCAAGATTTTCCCCGAAATCAATGTTAAATATGCAATTATGTGAACACAATATGCAATTATGTGAAAACAATATTGGAAGGTCTTATCTGCGTTGCCTCGAAGCAAGAAGTCGAACCGAAGCCTGCCAATATGACGGGTTTCTAATGGCTTCAAACGGTCGGCCCTGGCTGGTCTTTTTGTAATTTGATGAAAACGAACGTCTGACTTTTCAATGACTTCAACCCGTATGTTTTATTTCCCTAATCAACATCGACTAATTACATATCACTTGTTAAATTCCGAATGCCAAAGACCTCTTCAGCCAAACTTAAAGTAAATGGTCGTTTCTCTCTTGTGCCCCACTTGGTACAATGAAAAATCGTCCAGAATGAGGACTTTGAGCAATTCACTTGGCGAACAAAACAGTGTTAGAATGATTCACGACGAATTCAATAAGTACAACTCTTGTATTGCTCATAAGTAGCTGGCTAAGGACACGGAATCAAAGACAGCCGAAGATGATGGTGGGAACTGATACGGGAACGCTGGCGTTTCCAATTGCCTCTTTGAGAACGCCAGCAGTAGCGTCCGCCTGTACAAGAGGCCCGCCATATTAAACGTCCTGTTGCCACCCTCTTATCGTTAACACTGGCCCATTGACGATTTCACAAACAAGCAATAGCATGGAGGCCTCTATGACACAATTTGTCTGGCAAAAGAGAATATTCGTATAACAATGGGATATCGTATCGATAACCGACATGTTCCAACTTAATTAAGTATTAGTCTCTTTGCCTGGAAACCACACTCGGATTTTACATCGGTAGGTTTCCTGTGGGATTTATGACAAGGC
>JAUMHH010020971.1:0-10719 GCA_032359455.1 Chlamys rubida | reverse complement strand
ACACACACACATACATACATACGTACGGGCAGATCCCTATATACCCTCGACGACTTTTCGTCGCGAGGGTATAATAACCATATATAACATGAAGCCACAGATAAAGCAAAAGACTACAACTCTCTTTCACGCTTACGTTCATCCTCCACATGGAGCTGTATGGCATCAAACAACTGTTGCTGGCCTTGATTGCATGTGCAGCAAAAAATTTGCGCCCAACTTTTCCGCAGCTTGACAAATTTCCTCTGAACCACACAATAGTTGCGAAACTGTAAGTAATGTAAAAAAAGTAAAGCATTTGTATTATTATGCATTTATTACTTCTATAACAATGACATATTATGTTTAACAGTGAAAATAACGTTTATATAGTATAGTATTTTTTTAACAGTAAAAAAAATATTTTAAACACACTTTCACCTGTTATTTTTAACATTTGGCAGACCACACACAGAGCTGGGTTAAGTGTGAAAAATAACAATCAACAGAGAGTATCATTGATGATGTGTTATTTTGATGACAAACTATATATCCTTTGATTTAGCAGGTTTTGGTGGGAGGTTGGATATTTGCAAACACGAGACCAAGCTTTTCACTTGTGCTACTGACTCATGAAAACCTTCCAGATATTCACCCTATAATCATAGAAATATAACTTTCATTTCTCGAAAAACAAATAATATTCTGTTTATTGCAGAATGTTCAGGGGAGACATGAATGTTTGTTAACCCTTGATGTATCATGTTCCCCTCTGATATTTCTTAACCAAAGGTGTGTTTTGTTCCCAGAGGGAAGAAATATTATTGTACAGTCAAACCTGTCTATAACGACCACTCAAGGGACCAGTCCAAAATGGTTGCTATAGATAGGTGGTCGCTATATACAGGGTTCTTTTTTTAAAGTATTCATTTACAGAGCCCAGTCAGAGTCATGTTTTTGACATATATATATCCTCTTACATCTTACAATTGAAGATGAAAAAATAAAAGCACATAACATTTTATTGAAAAAATACATATATGATATGTGCTTAAAGACTGATCATGATTCTGCAGATTAGCGTAAAATTTAACTTTTTTTTATCAGAAAAGTGGTCGTTATAGACTGGTCGCCAAAATTGATGACGAGTGAGTGGTCGTTAATTAAGACGATGTCGGGACCAATAATGGGAATAAAGCTTTTAACAATAGTCACATTACTAAATGGCATAGCACAACTGTATATCATGATAATTAAAGCCTACCAAGTTTAAAAAAATCAGTCGAAAATTGAGGGAGGAAATCTCAGACACAATTGAAATTCCGAAAAACAACAAAGGGAAATGACTCTTTCAAAAATCTTCAAATCAAAATGCCAAACAGGAAAGCGCAACTACATCTCATGATAATGAAGTTTTTAATAAAGTTTCAAGGGAATTTATCGAAAATTGTTGGAGATTTCGGGAATAAAATATTTAGGGACAGATGGACGGACGGACAATGCCATACCATAATATGTCTCGTCATAAGACTAAATAAAAACTAGTTTGAGAGTAGCATCAACACTTCAGACAATATCTATAAGCAAAAAATTATAACTGGGGTCTAATTCACAACAACTCTGCAGAAATCTAAAATGAGTTGCAAGCACACAAATACTTAGGTTACTGATCCAAATATACCACGGGCAATGTGCATGTCAAATGTATGTGTACCAAGTGGGTGCAAATTTGTTAAAAAGCATTGGAGAATCGTCCTTCCACAGAATGACATCCTGATTCCAATATAGCCCATCTAAACTTTGTTGCAGTGGGTGTAGATTTTATCATTAACAGTGAAGCCATCGTACCATTAGTGTGTTATTTGTGGGATTGAAGTCTGGAATGATCAGAAATGTGATTTGCCCATCTGCACCTATTCCTTCATGGTGGTTCGACAGAAGGATCCTGTATGACTGCCTCTGACTGAGTTGGTAACTGGTCACAATCTGCAAAAGCAAAAACATTAAACTTTAAAAATACAAGTATGGAATACAATAGTCTGTTGATTGCACTATGAAATTTAGCATGTGAAAAGTTTGGGTGTCACACTCTGTCATGAAAAATGATTACTTTTTATTCTATTTCCATAGATATATCACAATTGGCATTTCAATAATTACACCTTTTTTAATAGTTATTATTCATTAGTATTACCCATTGCAATAAAAACATAATACAGTCACAGACATTAAAACCTATAAAATATAATAATGTGTAGTGTTACTGTAACTACAGTCATTATTTTATAATGCCTCCCCTATGGATTGAACCCTTGTCACACTGGAACCTCTGACTTACTAGTCTGACACTACCAAAAAAGCTAAAGGGAAATTCTCCCTAGCAAAGTTTGTATGTAACAGAGGTCATAATTGTTTATGCCTCCACTAGGGATCAAACCCAGGACCCCTGGCTTACTAGTCTTGACGCTCGACCGAATGAGCTAGAGACATCATGTTTAGCAAAATCGGTAGGAAGCTGCTAGTATTTCACCAGGGTGACATACTCCCCCTAAACGAAAAAATTGTCCCGGGTATTCCAGGGGTAATAGTGATGCTTGTTAGAGCCCTACGTGGGCATTAAAGTAACAGAGGTAATTATTTGTCATGCCTCTGCTGGGGATCAAACCCAGGACCTCTGACTTACCAGTCTGGCTTTCCATCGAATGAGCTATGACTTACCAGTCTGGCTTTCCATCGAAGGAGCTATGACTTACCAGTCTGGCTTTCCATCGAATGAGCTATGACTTACCAGTCTGGCTTTCCATCGAATGAGCTATGACTTACCGGTCTGGCTTTCCATAGAATGAGCTATGACTTACCCGTCTGGCTTTCCATCGAATGAGCTATGACTTACCCGTCTGGCTTTCCATCGAATGAGCTATGAGTTACCAGTCTGGCTTTCCATCGAATGAGCTATGACTTACCGGTCTGGCTTTCCATCGAATGAGCTATGACTTACCGGTCTGGCTTTCCATCGAATGAGCTAAAGAGAAATTCCAGGATGACATTAATTTTACCTCTCCAGTCTCTGGTGTTGATGCTGATATGGATGATCCTGAAGGTCCTGGTGTTGATGCTGATATGGATGATCCTGAAGGTCCTGGTGTTGACGCTGATATGGATGATCCTGAAGGTCCTGGTGTTGACGCTGATATGGATGATCCTGAAGGTCCTGGTGTTGCTCCCATGTCATCATCTTCCATTGGTAATTTGTCAGTCTGCAAGGAATTTAAGGCCAAATCACATTACAAGTACTAACCTGGTTCACAGGCCACTTTTCTTTTCACCCCATAACCCCTGAGCCACCCACCCCTTAACAATACATTGGCCTCAACGTAGGAGGTTTTACATTCGCCACACTCCTTTCACAAATATTCATTTATTACCTGTTGCTGGGAAGGTGCTTCAGGCATATCCTCATCAGCTTCATCTGACCTATCAGCATCAGCAGCATCAGCAGCACATTCTATTGGTGTTTTCTCCTGTAGATAATAAACCACGTAATGTCACACTAACTACCTGATAGAGAAAGGACCTACATCGAGCCACTTTGCATAAGAACTGCTGAGTAACAGTAATATGAGGATATATGACACTGGGAATTAGGAATATGTTCCAAAACACTATTTTTGGGGGTAACATAACAAATGTTCTTATACTGTACATTAACATTAATATGTTGATCAACATGATACCAACTGACACAATGAATCCACTCAGTTGGAAGGCAATGTCGCTGATAAATAATACAACTTATCTGTTCATTGTCACATTAAGAAATTAAACAACACTGAAAATATTTTTCACTCACCTTTCTCTTTACTTTCCTAGTTACAATCTTATTCCTTTTTCTGGGGGGTATCACACTAGGATCTTCCTTGATTCGGAAAAATTTCTCCATTCTGCCTGAAACAATAAAAGTACTGTATAGTGAGTAATTTCTGAGGGTCTTTAATTTAGACCCCTCTATGTATTAGCAATGGGGAACATTTAGAGGGTGAAAAAAAAATATATTTCAAGATCACAGATCTTATTATTCAAACTTGGCATCCTGATAGTGTTGCCCAGGAGCCTTAATATTACGAGCTAGGCGGTGATCTCATGGGATCTTAACCATAGGAGCCTCGACCATGTTCGCCCCCATGCATTGCCACTGGGGGACATATATGAGAGAGTTAGGCATAATGCAAGAGAAATGAGCTTTACGTGAACCGGTACCCTAGCTGTTAAAACACACAAATTTTGACATTATTTAACAAGAAAAATAGAGTACATTAGGGGCGAAACCCTTCTGGTTCATTCTTAAAACAAAATATATCACAAAACTGTACATTCGTTGCTTATTATCAGGAAAGTTGAATTATTTCTTGGGTATGTTGAAATAATTATGAACTTGCTCTTTTCCCCAAACACTTGTAGGGATTGTCTCCCTTCGTCCATATTCAAACTCTTCATAAACAAAAAACTTACAAAAAAAAGAAGGAACATTTAGGTCCATAACTGTGAAAATAGATGCGCACCAGAAACGACTTCACTCCGCCTTCCCAAATATTAGTATAATAACAGTTCGGTGAACGTAGATGAGATAGCAATGCTGCACATACTGATTTTGCATAAAAAAATATTGGTCATGGCACGGACTTAGAGTTAGATTCCGTGGTCATGGTAAATGGACAAAAAAGGTCAAATTTGTTATTTTTCATAATCCGTGCAAAGTTTTACATACAATATATATAAGTTAAATAGTGAAGATTTTTTTTCTATGTTGAAACTGCTTTTATGTACTTAGTCTACATGTCAGACAGACCTTTACGTTATTCCACTTTACAGTACGGCCTTAAAAATATAAATATGCTTTCTTACCAATATGCAAAATCCAAAATATTCATAAGGAACATTTGTTTCCAAAAACACGCTCACTTTTATTTTCATCCCATCACATTTACAACGCATGCAAACGGGTAATGTTTGCTCCATTTCCGGTACCTGTACATTTATTGGACTCTACATCGGGGTGGTGTAAATGTTTTTCGCCATTGCCAGCTGAAGCAAAGCGTCGACTTAACGTTGATCCACTGTCAAAAGGAAGCAGACAGCTTGTGGTCATTTGTTATCAAGATTAATTCAGTTCATTCAGTTTTAGTTGAACCATGGTTCCCAGTCATGACAAGACCAAGACTTCATGAAACCGTTCTCATCATACTGTCATTCCTAAGGTAATAGTGGTGCTTTGATAATACCACAAACATGGATAATCTATTGAAAATGTAAAAGCATTTCACTTTCAGGGGAAAAAAAGTTTGTAGGTAGCCTACAGTAGAGCCAATATGGCAATGCTAAATGATTTTGGATATTATTTGATATTATAAGAAGAAGAAAATCATGCATTATGATTTTTAGTATTCTTGCACATTTTACCTTTTTTTCTAAGCAATTAGTTTTAGTACTGACAGCCCACTGCCAGTAGAAGTCAACAAGTGTAGCATTGACAACAACTCGTTAAAAGCCATTCAAAATAAACACCGAGCATGGACAAAGTACCTGCACTGCAAAACTGCTGAAAACTACAAGGAAGTTAAAAACACCAGACATAGAGCAGCAACAGCATTGAAAAAGTAAATGAAAAACTACGAAAAAGGATTAGCCGACAACATAAAAACCAACCCCAAGGCATTCTGGAAATACGTAAACTCCAAAACAAAGACACAAAGTACCATCAACAAAGTGACAAAAACTGATGGAACACTAACAACAAACGATAAGGAAACAGCAGAAACCCTCAACAATTACTTCGCTAGTGTATTTGTCACCGACGGCAACACCAACATACCAAATCTAACCCCAAGGACATATGAAGAAGCGCTGGACAACATTATAATATCGCCCGAGCTCGTTAAGAAGGCAATCAAGCGGCTAAACCCAAATAAATCAGCAGGACCGGACAATATCCATCCTAGCTGTGTTAGTAAACACGATCGACGAGATTGCAGAACCACTAGATGTAATCTTTAACAGATCTCTCGAAGAAGGAACTCTGCCTGAATGCTGGAAAAAAGCACATGTGACACCAATCTTCAAAAAAGGATCTAAAAAGAACCCAAGTAACTACCGACCCATAAGCCTAACATCTGTACCATGCAAAATCATGCAGCGAATTGTACGAGATAGCATACTACAACATCTAGACCATAACAATCTTATAACAGACAGCCAGCACGGCTTCAGGGCGGAACGTTCCTGCACGACACAACTGTTGGAATCAATAGAGGATTGGACGGAAATCATGGACTCCGGACACAATGCAGACGTCATATACCTAGATTTCGCTAAAGCGTTTGATAAGGTTTCACACCGTCTCCTACTATACAAGCTGGAACTATATGGAGTCAAGGGATGTGTGCTAAATTGGATAAGGGCCTATCTATCAAACTTGACACAGAAGGTAGTAATTAATGGTGAGCACTCCATACCCCAACCAGTCCGCAGCGGGGTACCCCAGGGGAGTGTACTGGGCCCGTTGTTGTTCCTAATATACGTAAACGACATGCCAGAAGTAGTCAACTGCATTATAAAGATGTTTGCTGATGACACCAAGTTATACCAAAAAATATCCAAACCGGGAGATACAGCTCAACTGCAAAACAGCATAGACAAAATATGTCAATGGACAGAAAATTGGTTAATGGAGCTCAACATCGATAAATGTAAACACATGGAGATAGGAAACAAAGCAAAAACATCAACCTACGAGATAGCCAATAAAGGGGAAGTAACCAATATTACCAAAGTTACAACAGAAAAAGACCTAGGAGTTACGATTGACAGTACTCTCAAATTCAGCGATCACACCAACATTTCCGTGTCTAAATCCAACAGAATAATCGGAATAATTTGCAGGACCATCACTCTTAAAGATACCAAAACATTTGTTGCCCTTTACAAGACACTGGTAAGACCGCATATAGAGTATAGCTCCACCGTTTGGTCCCCGATGCTGTTAAAAGACAAAATTGCCATTGAAAACGTATAACGTCGAACCACAAAAAGAATCCCGCAACTTAAGGATATGTCGTACATCAACAGATTACGGAAATTGGGACTACCAGCACTGGCATACAGAAGGGAACGTGCAGATATGGTAGAACTATACAAAATATTGAACGGGATTGACATCGTCAAACGGCCCGACATGTTTGCACTACCGGAAGTAAACCCCACAAGGGGGCACTCTAAAAAGCTCTACAAAAAAGCATTCAGATTAATCATCAGCAAAAATGTCTTCAGCAACAGAGTGGTCAACATATGGAACAACCTCACAGAGGAAGTAGTTTCCGCAGAAAACATCAATACGTTCAAGCATCGACTGAACAAGCACTGGAATACCCATCCCAGGAAATTCAGTGCTTCCTTTTATTAACAGCGAACATTACGTGTACATGAACTGTAAATAAACTTTACATATTAAGCATGCGCGCAATCGGAAGTGAAGGCGTTTAAAGTTAACGCGAATAAAGCAAAAAGAAAAGGCATCGCAACAATTCTATCGAGATTTCCAATGATGGAAGATTACTATGATTACTATGATGATGGTCAGAAAAAAAATGTAGCTAATTTACCAGTTCTAGGATATAAAGAGCCATTCACCCATACAAAAGTGTGAAAAGAACCTTATCCTACATTGAGTTTGTCATTTGTGATACATACATTGGACAGTAACTATGGAAACACACAGATCACAGAACAGTCTGTAACTTACTTCCATAATCTATATTACATTATTATAACATGGACCACCAAACAATAAAACAGGTTTTACCACCCTGAAAGTCATTTAAGTCAAGTTTTAGTGTTCAGGGTTCCATGTCAACAGATCTGATTGTGTTTCAGGAGGAAGACTACTGCAGTGCTATACAGCTGTGTCTGGAATGTCAGAAGGCGGCTAGCACATTCAAACACTTTACTTGTATAAGGTGAGACTATTCTTACACTGTATAAATTAAACTCTCCATTTATTCTCAAATTAGTAAAAACGTTTAAAGATACCTCATTGCCACAGTCTTGTACAATTTGGTAAGAACTATACCGGAAGCGGCTCTGGATGGCTGATGTGTATTGATGTAGGTAAGATGGCTGTTGATGTGAGCAGCAATTGAATTAAAAGATGTAATGTCCGATGGGACATGGTAGGTATAGCCAAGTGAATGAGAAATAAATTTATAGCCATATGGGTACAAATATTTTCTCCAATATACCTGTAAATCTCCCATAACAGCTGTCACTAGATTTGTGTAACAAATCCATGTGTCTTATACAGTATGCAGATAGCTGACCGTAAACAGGCAATCAATCAAATCTTTGTGAGCCAATTGTTGGTTGGTTGGTTGAGATGTTATATGTCTACACTTCACTGACGAAGTCGTTGTTCGGTCGACGTGAGGGGGTAAGTTGCCGCTTACAAGGCCCCTGGAGATTCAAAATGTCCTAGGCCCATCCAGATCATGCTCCGAGGTCGGACAGCTCCTCAGATGCGGACAGGCTGTCACAGCTACTGTGGTCCACGGAACGACGTCCTTAGTGTAGTCCTCGCTATCCCCCTATGAGTGTTGTGAGCTAATAATTTTCTTCAGTTTAAGTAGACTACACCTGCCTTAATAAGTACCACTGTTCACCGCCTTTGCTGCCATGTACCACCATGAGGTCTGTGTAGGAGATCTGGATGAACAGCCTTCCCTGCCATGTACCACCATGAGGTCTGTGTAGGAGATCTGGATGAACAGCCTTCCCTGCCATGCACCACCGTGAAGTCTGTGTAGGAGATCTGGATGAACAGCCTTCCCTGCCATGTACCACCATGAGGTCTGTGTAGGAGATCTGGACGAATGTCAATCAATCGGTCAAGATAACTCAATGGTAGAGCATTCATTTTGAGTTTAGAGGTTCTAGGTTTGAGTTTTGGACTGTTAGTAGAGTTACTATGAGATACAACCCTTGTTATATTTGCAGTGAGCTGAGTTCAAAACTACAGGACACGCTGGAGATGATTGAGGAACAGCTGGATGTCGCTTTGTCCAAGACCTGTAGTCACTTTGACATTGTCCACTATGAGAAAGTACAGATAGCTTATAGACTTCTAGACAAAACTCAGGTACGAACACCACATTTCACCACTTTGTCCAAATCTGAAGTCTTATTTTGACATGGCTACAGGTGTTTTTGTGAATATTTGTTTTTTTTACCTGTAATGCCAGGCTTGTTTTGTACTTGAAATGCAAGGCATCTTATTTCAAGTCACAATAGAATATTGCTAATTTGAAATCATCACATAAAATTTCTTACAAAAAAAGGCAAATGCCGATTAGCTATGAGATCTTAAAGGACTGTTTAGAACACATCTAATATCAAAGCAGATTGAATTTGCCAGAAAGTGTTTGACCTTGAGGCTGTTTGACCTTGAAGCTGTTTTGTTATGACAGACTGCCATGGATCAGTTACACATGCACTTCACAAGTGCCATACATAGTACAGCCTTCCAGATTGTCCTGGGCTACGTGGAGCTGTGCGCTGGAACAGGAAACTCAAACTTCCAGAAACGACCATACGTAGATCTCTGTAAGGTAAGTGTTTTGGCAATGATATATTGTACCATATATAGTTAACCTCAAGATGAAGACCTGCCATTTATAACAAAGCCTCAGGATTTTTAACAAAAATGTACGAGACTCAGTACAACAACAAATTGGTTGCTCTAGTAATGTATAAATCTTTTTTTTTACATTATTTAATTGACAGTATATATTTGAAAAGCATTTGTGTTTATTTGCTATTTGTGTCCATTAAGAAATCCCTATGCTTTCAACAATCTGTAGCGACCTTAAATATCAGCTGCTGAATTTTACAATTACTGAGTTATGATACCTGCAAGATTTGGTAGCCACCAAACCTTAATTGTCCTGTGTATACTTTGTAAATTTGTTCAACTGTCATTTTGTGTGTTACAGAATATAACACAGGAAAGTTTCAAACCATGTTTGGTAGATCTGTGCAAAGCATTATGGGAAGTGATGAAGAGTTACCACAAAACCATCCAGTGGCACGAGTCTCACGACGAAGAGTTCATCCGGGAGTCAGGTAGGTTTTTGTTTCGGCAAAATAATTATGGATGCAAAAATACTGAATATACATTGTTCTGTGATGCATCTCACCAAACACGTGCACCAGTCCAGTGATCAAGCACAATCCAAACTGACCAGTATTATTTTCCAACAGGTGTGGATGTGGACATCACATTGAAGATGAAATATATACGACAGAAGCTTGACCATGGCTTGACTCGGATATGGCACGACGTCCAGCAAAAGGTCAAGATTTATATCCTGGGTACAGACATGGCCAACTTCAAACTAGAGGACTTCATACGAGTGCTAGACCTTGTCAACAGGTAAAACACAGTACCAACAGGTAAAACACAGTACCAACAGGTAAAACACAGTACCAACAGGTAAAACACTGTACCAACAGGTAAAACACTGTACCAACAGGTAAACCACAGTACCAACAGGTAAAACACAGTACCAACAGGTAAAACACAGTACCAACAGGTAAACCACAGTACCAACAGGTAAAACACAGTACCAACAGGTAAAACACAGTACCAACAGGTAAAACACAGTACCAACAGGTAAAACACAGTACCAACAGGTA
>JAUMHH010020960.1:0-10719 GCA_032359455.1 Chlamys rubida | reverse complement strand
TACCATACATTGATCTGGAGGAGTCCATTATGGTCTACAGTGGTGAAAGGGTTAATCTTATGTTCAAGTCTTATACTAGAGATGTGTAATGCCGAGGTTTTATGGAGCCAACAAGATCACATCCCACATCCCTGGAATCATGAAACTGTGTAAGACTTAGTTTAATTTGCTACATAATAAATTTTTCCTCTTGGAAATCAGCTAAAAAGTGTGAGAAATATAGAGAATTAGTGTAAATTAACTTGAATACTTTTTGCATGTCATTGTAGCAATGACAAATAAGGAAACAACTAATTATAAATTAGGATTTAAGTCCAGATTACTTCATGGTTCCATGGTCAGGAGGCTCAGTGACTGAGACCAGACCAGCCCACTTACCGCCCGCCGCTGGACAGCAGACTGAAACACAGGGAAAAGGCAACATGCAGACATAAATTCAAAACATGCAGCAACAAATTATCTTAACTTATTTTAATACGGAGGAAGTTCTTGGCAACATAAACTACATGCGTGGCTGAATTATAATCAAAGTACTTATTGAACTTTAACATTCCAGGTATTATTGGCCCTCAGGTTAATCCTTGCAATTTACACTCAAGTGAGTCTTATTAGTGTACAGCACCAAACATTCTAGAAAATGTATTGCTATAAGTTTGTATAAGCACAGGGTGAGAGAAATTCTACCAAATGTGGGATTATAATTTTTCAACTACAAAACACAGGATGCAATGTATGATACAAGATGTGATAGTTTTAGTTATCTTACAAAAACAGGTTTTTTCTACAGAATGTGTAACTATATATCACACCTATACAACACAGGAAGTCTGACATTTACAACAATATGAAAAATTTCATCCGTCTTAAATAAAGTAAGCCTCATTCACTTTGACTTTCAGCATGCTAATATTTGTGATAACTTCTGTTTATATAACAATACAAATAACTTTTTTTTTTTTTACGAATATTGAAATGTCTACACGATTTTGGGATACTGAATCTTGACTCGAGGATTATATGCAAAGCAGTATTTTATACAGAACAGTACACCCTCAGTGTGCAATCATGATTATGATTATCTTGATGCATTAAATATGAGCACATGACTGGGCTAACAGTAGAACCATTCCCCTGTATTTAGTGTCTTTACCAATTTGTGTTTTTATGCTATTATTTCAGATCTTTAGCATGATGTCAATCTATTGCTGAAACTACATATATCTGATATGCTTGAAACAAACCCAGATCACATATATGTACAACACATAATCTAAAACACACATTTCAGGGGTTTTCCTGCTTGAATTGGGCCTCATTTCATTTTGTCCCATTCAAAATGAGATTTAGACATTTTTCTACAAAATTTGAAGAAAAACGAAATATGCAAAATTGATAATAATAAAATAAAATTCATTTCAAATGCCCCCCTTTTTTTCCCTTACAGATGTTTTACCATAAAAAAAATCTGAAAATCAGACATTCTTTAAAAATAATTTGAGTGAAGTAAAGGAGAATGTAGTTTTAGATGCTTTCATAAGCTGTCCTTTTTCATTCCCTCTCCACTTTCTCAAAGCAAATGGCCTATCCCAACGTACAGGAAAACCCCTGCATTAAACACGTTTGTTTTTAGTGACACAACAGTAGAAAACTAAAACAGGCATTACCAAGTTACCGAACACCAAGAAGTAGCTACACAAACCACACATTAAAATTGTAAACACCATGTCAAATTTCAAAATTATAATATTCTTCATAAATATTTAATAGCTCACAGATACAACTTGTAACATTTTTGTCTTAATTCTGACACAGTGGTTTCTCACAATCAGTCAAATCAGACAACTTAGATGGTTGAACGATTGAACTGACAATTTTCAAAAATCTACAAAGATTTCCATAAAATCTCATGTGTCAGGATTTAAGATCTTGTAAAAATATTTTTCTTAACAAAAAACCTGCATATGAAAAGCCTTCTTTATTTAAAAGTCATACATAACCCTGATTTAGTGTCTAATATATATACGTGCAGCACTAAAAAACAGTTATAACATGCCAAGTCAATTTGTTCACAATCTTGAAGGAATTGCAATTCGAATGTGCAATGATATATCTTGGGCTTGCAAGCAAAAAAATAACTATTTTAAACATTCCAATATTCTTTAGTGATACCGTTTCTTTTTTTTTATATAATCTTTACAACATTACAATGATATAGCTAATCATGTCCTGACACCAGGCTTTGGATAGGATACAGAGTGTGAGAGTATAAGGGAGGCCTACATATATACTTACATCAATAGTGGATTGCTAAAAACCAGGACGAGTTAAATATCAAAAACACTGTTTTATGTGTCATTAGCTCAAAAGTATCACATCACAAAATAAGTGATTGAAAAATTGCAACAATATTAAAATGTCTTCAAATCTAAGCAAGAGAAAACAAGCAAAACCAAGACAAACTTCATTTAACTCACTGAAAGAGAAAATGAAACTAGAAGTTTTAAACTTTTTTTTATATATATTCAACTGTTTGTTTTTCTTTTCTTTTGTTTTTAGTAAATTGAAATTTCTTTATAAATCAAAATGCTGTTTAGTCCTTTCCAATGTATTAGCTGAACTTACCCCGCCCCGCTTTTGTACTCCAATGCCCTCCTGTAGTAATCTGAAATGACATCACAAAAATACATTTATATCTTATCCTTCCTGTACCTTATATTTCTTTAGAAACACATTTGAAAAATTACTGTAAAAACAAACACAGCTATATTCTTGTAGACAAAAGCAATTCTAGAGTACCCATGTGGGAGAACACAAGATCGAGTTCGGTTTCTTCTCAACATATTAGAATCTTCTAAAGACAACACCTCAGTTTGAAGGTTATTAGTGTTCTGCTATTCCTTAATAAGGGCTGTTCCAGAAGCGAGGCAGGAGGTACTTTTTCAGAGACACTATCACCCATCAAATATTACAAGTGTTTACATATAAGGGATAGTAGGCATCTAGATTTACCCCACCACCCCTAGTATAGTAATACAGGTGCCTCCCACCTCCCCATACAATAAATCATGGAATAGCTCTATTAAGCATATCAGGATTTGGTCACAAAAATAAGTCTGCTATTTAAACAGAATGCAGGCATATTTGTAATTCACCTACATGTACATGCATGGCATTGATAATTATAAGGAGACTATAATACAGTTTCCCTTGTCTAAATTTCCTCCTTTATATGTCATAGTGTATATATTTGTCTTAACAAGACTTAGTCAAATCTGGATTTTTGTATCTGCAACAGACCAAAGTATTCGGTTCTGACAATGACAATGTATAACAAGTTAAAACAAACCTTATTTTTACAATTTAAAAATCCCTTCAAACAGACTGAATCATGTTGTCCCAGGGGTGTTCATTTTAGACAGAGCACAATGTATTATTTATGAAATATGAAATAATAAGTTTCAGATAACACATAATCACTTTGCAGTATACACAAAGGCTCTGAAAATGAAATCCTACAGTAGACATGCTATACTTACTGATAACTCCTACTGTAAGTAAAACCTATAAACGGTAGGTGGTTCCCAGAAAAAGCCTTCGGAATTGCAAACGTCTCATCTGGTGAATCATCTTTTTCTATGTCCTCAAAGTTACTGGTGTCAACGTCACTGACCAACTCTGGCACCACGGGCGGTACATCTAGTGTAACCAAGTCAAAAACATGGGTCAGTAATAACGTTACGGGTTTGTGCATTGTACATACTGTCAATAGGGCCTTACTAGCTTTACTTAGTGACCTCCCCTCTAGCTAGAGCAGCTGATTAGAAGTCTGGGGCTGCAGCAGAGACACATCCTTAGCACTGCTCCTTCCTAGTGCCATAGTACTGGAGCATTATAAACAGGTTACAGCTGGTGTATATTTCACTTATGTCAACTCACAGGTGCATTTCTTTTTCTGCTAAGGAAGATATAAATAAAGTCTTTTGCCCTCTTGGAGGCGAGATAGGGGAATTTCAACCTGTGAGGGAATATTCTATTGCCAAACACAAGGCTTGTTGAATGTTTTGTAACTTAAGAATATTCCTCCTGTGTTGAGATTCACCTATCTCAACTCCAAAGGGGGAAAGATTGTTTTTCTCTCTCACATTGTTGGCCCTGTCACATATGCACTGTTGATGTGATGTCATTGTATCGTTGACATGGCATCATACAATTGCTATGACTTGGGGCTTACCGAGCATTTTGAAACTTTAGAATTTGTTTCTGATGGTTGAGATTCCCCCATCTCACCCATAAGGAGGTGAAAGATTCTTTTTCTCTTACCCTGTTATATATATAATGTCATGTTGATGTTAATGGCTCAATGCATTATTGACGTGATGTCATGCGATTGTTTTGAGAGGGGAATCCCACATCTAAACATTAGGATGAGACAAAGGTATCTCACACCAGGAAAAGTGTGAATCACTTGTCCAGGGTAAGAGAAGTATATCTCACACAGGATAAGTGTGGATACACCTGGCTAAGGCCAGAGAAAAATCTGTCTTTACCTTTCCTTTATTCTTAAAACATCACTGCTTCATCAAACATTATATATACATGTAATAGCAGGAAAATGTGTAAACAAAAATATAATCAGTAAGTCCTGTTTGATTTTATAGACAAAAAATAAACACAGCATTCAATAACTTACATTCTCTGATGTTGTCCCAAGACCACTGGTCATTGGCGAAAAATTTGTGTGATTGTATCTCCTCTATACCATTCCTCCCTAACCGTTCATTCCTGAAAATCAGAAACAAAATGACATTTATTTTCATTAGTTTCAGTACAGCATCTTTTTCTAAGGACCATAAAATATCATCAATGACCATCATAAAATCTTTTTCTTCCAAAGAACCATGAAAGAAGTTTTGCAGAGTAGCATGAGATACATATTTTCAAGTATACTTACAAGGAGAATCTAATTGCAAGAAAAAACTTCACGTTTTTTCAAACACAATTATGAAAAAAATAAGTAGTTACGAAAATCAGGAGATTTACAGAAACTTTTGGTACAAACAAAAATTCAGACACATTACAGGGGCTTTTTTCTACTTTTGCACTTGGTGACGTTGGTGTTCCGTTAGCACACACCAGTCCTCAGACGTTTACCTGTCAGTAAGGAAGGCGCAGATAAGACTCTTGGCCTCGTTAGACATCTCCACTTCTGAGGGGAAGTTGAGACAGTTCCTGTGATCCATAATTTTCCCGTAAGTTCCTACTAAAGAGTCTGCATAAAAGGGTGTGTCACCTGCAAAGAAATTTCAACAGAGATGTTATATCTGAAGATGAAATAGTTGCTAGTCGATATTTTTTCGCACGCATACAAACATAATGAAATAAAGTTACATGAATCACATCAAGTGAAAGACAACTCCAATTTCCAATGACATCCTCAATGAATAAATCATATTTAAGATCGGCAAATAACATAGACATAGGTACATGTATGAATGTGTAATACAAATTATAGCCATTTTTACTTTTACTGTAAAAGTTTTCAGAATTTTCACAAAATTAAATACCAATAAATTTATCCTTAATTTCATAGCAACTTTCTGTCTGACCACCATTTCTACAAATTTTCTGACCAAATTCTGATGAATATGTTTGGAAATTTTTATTCTGTTTCTTCAAGTCACATTGCATAGATCAGTAACAGATAATATCTGAAAACAACATAGTAATACAGTCTATTGCAATTAAACAGCATGTTTCAGACTGTGGTGAACTATCACTCTAGCCTTTCCTAAGAGGGAAGGAAATTCTACTGATACATGTATTTATCTAGTTTGCAGGAATCCTTGCAAAGACGTCATGTAAATACCACCCTTTTATTTGTTCAATTATGTGCACATTGCTTGCTTAAATGTATAAAAGTGATTGTAAGCCTTTGTTTTTTGTTTTCACAATTATAACCATTACTATTATCCATAAGTTGTAAAGCGCTTTAAGAGTAATTTTACAAATTACATAGGGTGCTATATAAATGTTGTATATTATATCATGTACAAACTTACAGACCAATACTTCATATGAACTTACCGACCAACATTTCGTAAAGGAAGACACCAACTGACCACCAATCACACTCGCGACCGTAGTAACCGGGCCGGCCCTGAGACTGGAGTACCTCGGGGGAGATGTAATCAGGTGTGCCTACTGCCGTGTCTGATCGAACCATCCCATCCTGTCAACATAACAAAACTATGGAGTCACATGGGCCAAAAAAATAAAAAATACATAGTGAGATGTAATCAGGCGTGCCTACTGCCTTGTCTGATTGAACCATCCCATCCTGTCAACATAACAAACCAATAGTCACATGGGACAAGAAAAAAAATAACATGGTGGGGGCAAAAAAAATAATTTGTGAAAAAACAATGAAAAGCCAAAATAATATTGGAATCATTCAAAGACTACATGTGGTGAAACAGCTTATTCATAATGATGCCACAGTATTATAAAAGAATGAAGAACTATTGATCCGATTGTTGAATATTGTTTTGACCAGTGGTCATCCATACCTTGTCCATCCTCATACAAGTCCCAAAGTCAGCTAGCTTCAAATGTCCACACGAGTCCAATAACATGTTGTCAGGTTTCACATCCCTAGGGAAGACAATGTACTCACTTAAGTTTATATATTAAACTCACAAGCATAGCCAACAATGAATATTGTTTGTACGTATCATTCTGGGGAAATTTAGTTCAGAAAATAATTTTTACAGTCACATATTTTATCCCTTTGTTGCTGACAATTTTGCTATTTATAAACATATTTTTCTTTTAAAAGAACTAGGAATCAAGAATTAGGATATTTAATTCATTTTGACAAATTTGTTTTTTGATTATACGTGTGTATGCATAAATTTGGAGAATTTTCTCAAATTACATCCAAATACTGGGTCAAAAAATTAGTTGCCAGACATATCCTTTCTGCAACAATACCTCAACAAACTCCAATAATAAAGAAGAAATATCTTGAAGTTAACTTAACCTAAAGTAGGTTTAATCTGTTAAGGTGGTGAGAAGGTCTACTACCTGTGTACAAATCCCATAGAGTGAATTGCATTGAGAGCAAGGACCACTTCTGCACAATAGAACTTGGCCCACTTCTCTGGAACATCGTAATTACTCATGAGGTTGACTAGATCTCCGCCAGGCATGTAGTCCATCACCATGTACAGGAATTTAGTGTCTTGAAATGCAAAGTGCAGCTGCAAGAAAAATTATCAAAAATAGTCAGAATTGGTATTATAAAATAAATCTATAGTGATTTTATCAACTGCAGTTAGAGGAGAAAATGTTCATGTTTCTATCTAAAGCTTGGTGATACAGAACTGATCTTAGCCGTTAGAGTACTCAACATATATTTTCAGACCTTACTTCATCTCCAAAATAAGATAGAAAGGTAATCTGGTCTTGCAACTTACACTTATACAGGTTTTTAGATACTGTTTTCTCTAATATCTTTTTACCTTTACAGGTGAAATTGAAAATCATTTGTTAAATAAGTTGTTAACTTCAACAACACTCAATCAAACTTATTTTTTTACTCTAAATAAAGCTAAATTTGATCGAAATTATTGCTTGTTTTGTAGATAAGATTTCAGCAATAGAGTAACAGAATGTTACCTCACAACCATTTTATTGAGTTGTAATTCATCAAATAAATATGTTCACTGTTGGACACAAATTGTTTTAAAGAAATTTTCTGTACTTTTTACAGCTATATTTCTTTTATAAATATAAAGAATGCAATTTCATCCAGGAATAATTAGACAAAACACTTTTTATAAATATTTTATCATCCAGAAACAACTAAACAAACCTGAACAATCCATAAACTGTTTGCATTTGCCATGATTTCTCTCTCTTCCCAGTAGAACGCCGATTCTGATCGTTTTATCTGTAATACAGTAGAAAAAACTTGTTTTAAATCACACACCATCATTGTCACAAGTCTGCTATATTCATACATTCATAAAATCATGTATCAACAGAACATCTTTTAATAGATTATCACCATTTGAAGAGAAGGACTTTTATAAAGCATAAACTGTGTGAAGAGCCTACCCATATAAACAGATAGCAATATAAATGAAAGGGGAAGAAAATACTGGCCATCATGAAATCATTCTTACGCTAAAACTTAAATTAGCGAAAACCAGCAGATGTCAACATTCCAGTGTTAAGCATTTTCTTTTTCAAAACATTGACGAGCTGGTTTGAACACACATCTTAAGTCTTAGCAGAGGTCGGTTTTATGAGTTTGGTTTTCAAAACTATTGAGCCTAAATGTGGATTGCCATATGTAGTCCTGAAAACTAGAAAGGATTTTTTTTCGTAAATAGATGGTAACCTAAAACATGATTTATTTAATTAATTCCACAGTATTTAATTGATTTCACAGTATTTAATTAATATTTCTCCTTCTATTTTAAATAAACAATCCTCAGCTTTTTCAAAGAAAAATCAATCACCTCCAAATGATGACTCATAATCAGCTTGAAACATAGTGGCACCACAGAGAGTAGGAAGTACGGTACAATAACTGTAACAACCACATGTTTAGTATTTAACTTGGTATTTCAACGGTTTTAGTTGGTGTCCTGGAATTGCTGCAGACTGCCATTAGTGAACAGAAGCACCGAAACCTGCAACCCATTATTAAGTTGAGGGCTGACGAGATTACTGATTAAATTGCACACACAAACTCTGTGTGACAAAGCAGACTCTATCATCTGTAACAGTCATCAGGGGAAATGGTGACAATAAAGGATTCATGATAAAAACCAGGATAACAGTTTAAAATTCTTTAAATGCTTGGCATTTTTACTGTCAAAGAACAGTCTGTAGATTTTCTAAGAATGCATGTATTTAAATTCAAAAAGAGAAATATTTGTGAAAAGAAAAAGAAATAAACTTGGTGAAGAAATAAATTTGCTTGAATTTTTTATTTATTTTTTATATAGAAAAGTGGTATGTTTTGTTGTGATATTGGAAGATTAACATACTGTGAACTAGATGCTGAAGCGTCAAAACAATTAACACTGCAACAATCATTACCTTATGGTTTTAAAACTGTAAACTAACCTTGTAATGGGAGATTTGACCAGGTTAGTAATACATCTGTAGACAAATACTTAACTATTTCACTGTATTCTCAGTGGTCATACATGTACAGTGTAACGTTTGATAACTTGATGGTACATGTACTCTTTACTTTAAGAAATAGACAACTACAAATTTTTAAGGACAATAACCGTTTCATTAATGCACAAAAATAATTGTGCATTAGATTTTATCTATGAAATCTGGACAAAAATCTACTGCACTAAATCCAGGTAATGGTTGACAGATCATAAGGTGCTGGCATGAACTGTCAAAGAAGCATGTTGGATATAGCAACACAAAATAAAACTGTGTGGAGGTGGAACCCCATAATGATCATTTAATTAATGGATAGATTAAGTGTTGTACTTTTGCATTTACAAATGAAAGGAGCATGCTAGGTACACAGATAACAGTTTCTTTACAACACCTTAAGTCTACCTATCAGAAATTAACAACACATACTCAGTAATATAAACAAAGGAAACAAAATACTAAATAATAGTTCCTGTTTTCCATATTGATTTTTTTTTTAAAGTCTTAATTATAAATATTAAATTTTTAAATTTTGATAACCAAAAGTACAGTCATGGAAATATTATTTATTTTCATTTTTGCAAAACATTGTATACATTAATATAATCACTTTCACAGCTTCATGACTATTTCCAGAGATGACCCAAACCACATCAATGTTTCTATTTGGCCTAATGGTAACTTCTAACAATTTGATATTATTCTGGTGCAAGCCTCTCAAAGAATCAGATTGATCATAGTCAGTAATATTCTTGAACATCATCAATAGGCAGATTCATCATTCACTGCAGAGCATTACACTTGTATTCTGGCATCGGACGAGAACATCTAAGCACCTAGACTGCTGGGCCCAATTACTGCTGATTAGGACAAAAAGTCAATCTTATTGTGCTCATCTTTACTTCGTCTGAGTTGTGTATTGTTGGGTCTGCAAATGTACCAATGTCCAAACCTATGATGTTTGCTAACAGTCTGTAGAAGTGTTTGCAAGCATTAGGAATGTAAATTGTTACTACAAACACCGATAATTATCTCCAGGTATCAGTGATAGCCTGAACGTATTAATCCTCTCCGTATCTATATATATATCAGTAACACTTAATATGAATTAGTCTATGTACGCTGTTGTATATATACTTAACATGAATTACTATCAAGGTACAGTATATATTTGTATCTAAAAACATCAATAATGAGTACTGTCTAGATATCAAAAAACATTGATACTGTCTAGATATCAGAAACAAAAATATTGAGTTACCGTCTAGATCATAGAAAAATACCAATACATGTACTAAGTTACTGTCTAGATATTAAACACCAATATACTGAGTTTATGTTAAGTTGTCAAACTGTTTTTTTTATAACAGAAACATTAATTTAATAGGTATCAGACACACTAGTATGAGTTAACTCCCGGAGTACATTTTGTATACCTAACAGAGGCACCACAGAAACATTAATTTAATAGGTATCAGACACACTAGTATGAGTTAACTCCCGGAGTACATTTTGTATACCTAACAG
>JAUMHH010020938.1:0-10720 GCA_032359455.1 Chlamys rubida | reverse complement strand
ACTTGTCATACCGTTGTTAAGGTAGCCACTGTTACTACTGAACTTGTCATACTGTTGTTAAGGTAGCCACTGTTACTGCTGGGAAATAATTGGCTTCATATTTTTAGAATATATATCAAAAGTTATTATCAATATTTTATAAATGTTTTAGTGGATTAATTGGAGAGGGGCTATGAATTGGCAAAAATCATGTGATAAGTTGTATTTCAAGACGAGGGGGCTCAAAGACTCTCGCACATCTATGACCAAGTATTAAACAAAGCGTAGCTGGATCGAGTCATTTGGTACATATATAACTATTGTACATACACTTACAGCGTAGCCAAAATCGACATCGATTTTGTGGACAACTCGTACACAATTTACAACTTTGTGTGCATACTCTTCAATGGTCATTTGTCTGATGAAGGTGACATTGTACATATTGTACTAGTCATCGAAACGTCACATAGAAAATGTTATTGGTTGTGTAAAAACAAAACTCTTCATAATCCATACTTACCAACCTGAAGAATATGTTTAGAAAAATGAGCTGTATTTGTTGACATTCCTCTCCTCTGAACAAAATCTGAATAGAAAAGAGTAGTTCAAAGTTCATAGTTTGTGAACTTTTTTGTTTCAACTTTGAAAACTAGAAGAAACTCAGTTAATACACAAAACAATATATACTTGACGACTAGAGAAAATATAGCATCAGCCTTTTATGTCACACATAAGTACAGTATGATACCGAGGAGTTGATTAATTTGGTCATTTGTACTTAATGGAAAAACGTTTGTGGCCAAATAATACGACAATGATCAGTATTACATGTATAAGTAACTATTACAGTATACAGTCCGTCATTGTTAAGGTGATGACTGGCTACGCAGTGAGTCACAGAAACTTGCCCAGAGTCACTCGCTGGTCATCAGGTGGACCATGTATACCTGCAGTCACTTTCTGGTATAGGAGCCCTGTATTGTTAGCATACTGTAAAACAAGATGGAATATTGTAAAAATGTCTTGTCAACTCCATGAATTTAATTTAGTACACAATTTACACAAATATAAAGATCATTAATGTTTGATTAATTGAAAGAAGGAATGGTAAACAGCTTTTATAAAGATTTATAAATATAAATAGGATAATCTTAAATGTTTGTATATTGAAAATATTAAAAATAAAAAAAAAAAAAAATCACTAATTTTGACTTATTATGATTTAGTTAATTTTAAATGTTTTGAAGTTGAAAACATTCAATTAAAGAAAAAATTTGACTTATGATGATTAAGTTAATTCTAGATGTTTTTAAGTGGAAAATAGTTAATTTTTAAAAATATTCAGATTTTGACTTATGATGGTTAACGGTAAGCTAAGTCCAGAAATGGATCCTGATACATTGTAATGTTCATTTAAATAATATATTATGTTTTTAAATTTTGTAAGAATTTCTTTTTCTTAATTCTTTTCAGAAAAGACTCCAAAGAGAATACAAAGGACAGGAAAGGTTCCACAAGCAGCGACAGTACTGAGGCCCACGGTGCATCTCCTCAGCCAAAACCCACCAAATCCAGTGTTGAGCCTAAGACAAACGGTAACCATACCACTCCCAAACGAGATCTGACAGCACCAACAAAGAGTAGCTCGGCGAAGGTGAAACCTGTAGCTCCAAAGAAGCCATTACCGACACCTCACAAAACTGAACCTGTTAAAAAGACTGAGAAATCATCGAAAAACGGCTCGGGTAAAAAGAAAACAAGCTCATCAGAATCTTTACAGGAACCTGAGTCCAAGTTAAACAAGGAGAAGACCATTCCTTCTGAGGACAAACTGGTGGATGAAGTGTCAGTCAATGGTAAAACACAAAAATCGGCTCCCAAGTCAGACTCTCTCAGTTCTCAAAAGTCGACTCCACCAGCAGACGCGACAAGTTCTCAAACCAGTTCTACCAATGATGGCCGCGCAGAGGACCATTCAATAACACCTGGAGAAACAGTCGACCAATCAGTAGCCTCCTCTCATCACCCCTCTGTTGCTGATACCACACACAGTATGGCTTCCTGTGACCCACACACCATTGCTGGCATCAACCCAGAGACTACTGAACGCATGATAATTAGTAAGGGCAAGGTCAAGTACATCAACTTAATCTACAAGAAGGTGGAGGCCAAGATTTATGACTACAAGTGTGACGTCAAACTCCTGGTTGGGAAGGAACATTTCCGTGCTCATCGAGATGTGCTTTCGGATGCGAGTGACTATTTTGGTGCAATGTTCTCGCATGATATGAAGGAGAAAGGACAGGACACCATAGAACTGAAGGAAATCAGTCCCAAGGGCATTACTGTGATGCTTGACTACTTTTACCATGGATACATCACCGTGGATACCACTAACATTGAAGACATCATAGAAGCTGCACGCTTCTTCCATGTCGAGTGGATATTGGAGGTGAGCTGTGATTTTCTGGTCCAGTGTATGAGCATTGTTAACTACCCTGCCGTCCTTACAATGACCGATAAATACACTCTGGGTGACCTGCGATATGAAATCCTGGTGTTTTTCAGCCGTAATCTAGAAGCCTTGTCCAAGGAAGATGACTTTTATACAAATTTGCCTTATGAACTTTTGTTGCAGTTTCTCATGGATGATATCTATATTGAATGTTCTGAATATTTCCTGATACAGAACTTGTTGAAGTGGTTGGCAGTAGATCCAGTTGGGCGTAAGGACCAGTTTCAATCCCTTGTGAGGCAAATCCGCTTCTTTCTGATGGAGGCGGAAGAGTTGGAGGCACTCCCCGAGGATGTGACCAACATTGCTGGGTTGAAGGAGGAGATTAGAGAAGCCATTAACCACAACCTCAACATCATGGGTCAGTGTCTTAAGTGTGGAGAGAAGTACATCCCCAGGGGCTGCAGATCTGTGGCCACCATCTTTTCCTTCTCAGAAGAAGGTTATTTCATTATTTACCGAGATCCGTCCAAGCCTGGCCTCACCATGGAACAACTTGGACCCTGTGGATTGGACACCACAGACTACCAGGCAATGTCACAAGCCAAGCTTGGTAACTTCCTGTATGCAGCTGGGGGTTATGATGAAAACTTCTCAAGTACGCCCCGAATGTTTCGGTTTGATCCCCGTTTTAGGGATTGGACGGAGGTAGCTCCCATGAACGAACCCCGTGTCTCTTTCTGTCTGTGTAGTTCTGACCAAGACTTGTTTGCTGTTGGAGGTGTTCATCGTGTTCACATTGATGATGACAATGAACCGGAGACTCTCCTCGACTCGGTAGAGATATACTGTCCACAAGACAACCAGTGGACCAACACGACCCCCATGCCCATCAAGGTGTTCGACATGGCTGCAGCCTATTCCAACGGCTCTCTGTACATCTGTGGCGGCATCAGTGCTGACGCACACCACCCCTGTCCCTTGGGGGTAGTCTATAGTCTCAAGGTAGGTGGTGATGATGGGTGGGTCCAGCGTACAGACATGATAACTCGTCGTCAAGGACACAGTCTAACTCCTTACAAAGGTAAACTCTATGCCATAGGAGGCTACAGCATGCCTGAGACTCATTTCAGAGAGTGTTACGAGAATGAGGTGTACGACATAGAAACCAACCAATGGACTCGGTTTACCCCCATACCGATCGAGTACGGCCACCTGTATCGCCATAACGGCATCCTCAATGGGGTCATCTTCTGTATTGGAGGAGACACCCCTGAAGCATTTCTGTACATGTATGACATAGACGGTGACCAGTGGGAGGAGGTAGAACATGTGGGAAGTAACGTCCAGAAACTCGCCGTGCTGGATGTGGCTTACCCATAAACCAACACTAGACCTCATGGTATGAGAGTACACTCAGTATCCCTACTAATACTGTACAGTTGATCCACCCACATCAATACGAGATATAAGTGTAACCTACCCTGGCATTCCAGCTAGGAGTGCTCCTACTGTAGGAGGGAACTTCCAAGTACAAGACATGATATGACAAGACATGACAAGACATGGCAGTTGAATGAATATCCAGAATCTAGCTGCGCTGGATGTGGCTTATCCATAAACCCACACCTGTCATCATTTCAACAAATGGAGAGCTCTTTTGTTTTTATCTACAAGACCATCTTGTCAGCAATTTTGATGTCTTCTCAAAATGGCATTCATTATACAATGCAATGGCGTAAAAGTAACAACTTCTTTGGTCTGATTGATTCTGTATACAAGAAAATGCTGTAAAATATTTGGATCTGAATGATTTGCAATGATAGTCTCTATTAGCTTATGGCTTTTTCTGCACAAATAAAAATGTAATTTTATACACTGCGTAAGGGCCTGTCACACTACTGTTGTACGTTGCAGGGACTAAACCGGAGCAACTACTGATCTTATCGATGTGATACCGTTGCGCTGTGGTACTAGTACCGATTCTGGGAAATCACCAAATTTATCCTCCGGCAACCAAAATTGGCTAGGTGTGACAGGCCCTTAAATGATAAAAATATCTGCCAGACAATTGCCATACTAACTTATAAACTGTAGGTTAGAATAAAACATCATAGTAGTTGTATAATGATATGCTAAGTAAACTAATATCTATAAATTCAGCCTATTATCTTTCAAACCAACTGTAATACAGCTATAATTTTTATAGACAATAATATAGCATTGAAAGATTGTATGGGAGGATTGTAAGGCTAGACTGTGTACGTTTGTGTTATTGTGAGTCACTTGCATGGCTCGTATCTATGGTCATAAGTCTAACAGGTCGTTACACCTCAAGCCATTTCTGTTTTTGTGTGGAAGTTTTCTGTAAGCTTGTATGTGTGACGGAGAGGGTTGAGGTCAACTTAGATCATCTGAAAAATTGAGATGTTTCCTACCATTAGGGTTCTATCCCTCCAGTCCTGGGTTTAGTCACGGGCTAGCTGCAGTAAATGTGTCAGTCTGGAGATCTCTGACTGTGACGGCCTTTCCTTTCTGTAAAGTTAAATGTTATCTGAATTTATATAAATGTACAATGTTTGTTTTAAGAATCTATACACAATATTTTTGTATGGTTTAGACTTCTGTATACAATGTTTGTTTAAAACATCTATAAACAATGTTTTTGTTTTAAACATCCATTGATAGCTTTTGCCTTCCACATCATTATACAATGTATGTTTTCAAACGGCTATTAAGTTAACAAAGTATGTCTGCAACAACTAGTTACAATGTATATTTGCTACAGCGTTTAGTTTCAAAATTCAAAAACTGTAACTGCATGTGTTTAACTTAATATTCATTAGATATGTTACTGTTTTCAACATCGGTATAAATGTTTGTTTCAAATTGTAATAAACTAGTCCAGATCTTAAACATCCACTATGAGTGTATGAGCTAACATGTGTTACAGTTAATTACTTGCTATTTTTGCTCAATTTTCATTGGACGAAAGATATTGTTAGAGATTATTATTAAGAAATATTTGAAGCATCAAATGCAATATAGGGTTGATACGTAAGGGATTGATGTATACAAGGTATGTGCCAACAAGAGATCGGTCTGTTAGAGGGCTTAACTCAAATGATTTTATGAGTTCAAAGTTTCATTTCCAAGGATATAGGACCACCACAAGGTATTTCAACCCAATGTATCATCATTAAAAACTGAGCTCAGTCATATGTATGAACGTTTGCTTGCTTTTCATGCAGAATCTCGTCGCATTTTATTTTAGATATGCAATGTATTTTATGAACTGTTTACAAATGATGATCTGCGTTCACCTTTTAGTTCACGATTACCCCACTGCTAATGCTTTTTAGTTAGAACATATATTTATGTAAATTAGTATTAATGTTGATTTTAGTTGTAACTTAACTTCCTGTTGATACATAAACATGTTTTATTGATTTACATTCCATGCCTTTAACGTGAAGATGTACGTGTAATCTGTATGATTTAGCTTTAGTTCCGATGCATTATTTTAGTCCATTGTCAGTTGTTTGAGTTGTTGACTGTTGTGGAGGGATCAATATATATTTGTATATTTACCAGACAGAACAAATAGTTTATGTTATTTTTAGAAAGTCAGACCAGTATACAGTAAAACGTGTTTATAACTTTGAAGTCTTGCGGGAATGATCAATGAAGACCTGGGGAATGAATAAAGTATTGTTGGAATGATTGAAGTCCTTGTGGACCAAAGGAATGAAGGACTGAGGAAGGGGATGAATGAAAATTAATGAAGGAATAGATATAGGGGAATGAATAAAGTACAGTGTATTAGGAAACTGAATGCAGTGCTCATTATAAGCATTAGTCGTAAATTTGCATACAGGATAGTTCTGTAGGGAGGTTAAATCCAGCCGTCACGACACTACCAGCCCATACAACAATATCATTACAACTTTTGACTTTATTCAAATTGCCTGCTTCAGTTGTTTGTTTCTAGTATTCTATGTAGACCACAAATCTAAAACCTCATGTCCTACACCATTGTAGTGATCACTTTTTGGGCTGTTGTATGAATTATCAATGAATGAGCTGAAATACTTGGAAGAGATAATTAATTCCCATTTCTATAGTCCTGTCATTTCTGATAACACCTTGGATTTCAAAACTTTTGAATGAGTAATGTTCCACAATAAAAGCCTGTTATCAGAATTCTGTTGGTTATAAACCTGTTTTACTGTACTGTATGTATCTAGGTTGGTTATAAACCTGTTTTACTGTACTGTATGTATCGAGGTTATAAACCTGTTTTACTGTACTGTATGTATCTAGGTTATAAACCTGTTTTACTGTACTGTATGTATCTAGGTTGTGAAATGGATCATTCCATTTGGGCGATTATGTTTGGAGTGTACACAAATTATCTGCAAGAATTTATTCTCATTTCTTGGTGTTTAATGTAATTCTCACAAAAATATTCTCTTTATAAACTAAATCTTGCCAATTGTGTTTCTGTGTCAATACTTATATTTGGTACTGCGTTTCCTATTTTCTCTATTGTTTTCTATCCACGGTATAGTGATTATAAAATATATTTATGTACATTATATTAATGCTGTGTATTTGATACACTAGTCAAACATTTTCTTTTAACATTTCACTTGTGCAGATTACCATTTTAATATTGTTTGGCAATTTATTGTCCGTTTACTCTTGAAATTCCACACTTCAGTGAAATTGATTTTCTAGTAGACCACCACATGGGGTGGTCGGATCGCATAGACATTGTCTAGTAGACCACCACACAGGGTGGTCAGATTGTATAGACATTGTCTAGTTGACCACCACAAGGGGTGGTCAGATCACATAGACATTGTCTAGTAGACCACCACACAGGGTGGTCGGATTGCAAAGTTGATAGTTCACTCACCTTTTACCAAGATGGCCTCGGTTCAATTCCCTGATAGGACTTGAAAAGTTGTTTGGTCACCTGCTTCATGTCGTTGGTTAATTTTGCTCTAGGTAATCAAGTTTTCTCCTACATTTACTCTTTTTTTAGCTTTTATCCAGGCCATCAAAAGTGATTAATATATATAAATTGAAAAAATTTGATTCATGATTGTTGTAAAATAAATAAAGTTCATGCCTTTATTTCGTAGTAGATCACGGTTATGCTACAACGTCCGGTAGACCATCAGACAGAAGTGACCATTTTCACCAAAGCACCAAGAGAATTTGTTCCAGGAAAATAGTTTGACACTGTAAAACGTAAAGCCCTGTACATTTCATGTCTATGTGGAGATAAACATCAGTTGATATCTGATGATATATTACTGCAGAAGGACCTACATTTACCTGTTTGTAGGCTTCAAATCACACCTGGGAGGAGGCTGGTAAATGTTATATCTGTGTACTGTGTGGTCTTCAATGTTGTACTTATTTAGGCTTCTAATTAATTATGTAAGTGCCTGACAGAGCGAAAGTGTCTCAAAAAAGAGGTAGCGAAAGTCTCTTTGCCCTTAAAGCAGTAGTCTGTAGGGAGGTGGTAGTGGCTAGGTACTGTAGGTAGGTGGTAGTGGCTAGGTACAGACAGGTTTGGTTTGTTTGTGCGTTACGTCCATTGAACATCTATGGTCATTTAAGGACAAGCAAGGTTTTGGTGGTCGAGGAAAAACCAGAGTACCTGGAGAAACTCCACCGCCCTGTGGCGAGTACCTGGCGACTGCCCCCTCTAAGGCATTGTATCTCTGACCCAGTGGTGGAGGGCTAGTGATCGCCGATGTCCCAACACCTTAACCACTCGGCTACCACATACCTAAAAGTCCTTCACGGTAATCATCTTCTGCCCTTAACAGCAATCATTAAGCAGAGGTTCTGAAAATTGTTATAAGCACTGCTGAGGGTTGAATGTTCAAGTATCTTACCTCGAGGGTTAAGATGTTGCCATACAATGAAGGCAGGGAATGATTATTTTTCTCCCATCCCTAAAAAGGATGTTTAAATGAATAATAATGCTTTCTTTGTATGCCAACTGCCCAGCTTGATGAAATCACATGATTACATGTTTTCATTGTGATATAACAAGCTTGTATAGCTCGTCTATACCCTGGGGTGGGGGGTGGGGTTGATAAAAAAATCACTCGAGTGAGAGTCATATCAGTGAAGAGTAGGAAAATCAAACTTTATTAGTACTACAGATTAATGACAAGTTGTGATACAGCTAGAGCTGAAATGATTTTGGTATTCAAACATTCTCTTGTTGTATTCGTATCCTACACCTTGTCCTGTCTGACATCTCCACAGTCCTAAGGCAGATGTTCAGAAGACTTACATTACCAGATAGAAACCAACAGTGTTCCAAGTGCAATTGGTGAGAAACACAACCTAAGAATGAGATTAAGACTGGACCTCCTGTCCTGCAGCCTTACATTGTCTGTATTGTTAAATCATTGATATAAATGTACATCTCATATATTTTATTTACCGCCTAATTTGCTTAAAAAATAAACTTATACAAATGCTTCTATTTCTTGACTTGTTGATTACACATAGTTTTGTTCCATTTAAATTGATAGGGAATTTACTTCCAACTTTTACAAACTGATCATGACATTGTATGTTGTAAAGAGTTCTTACGATTTGTAGTGAACCAGAAACCGATTGATTTTTACCATAAACTGCATTCAAACAACATTTCTACCTACAACCAGGTATATCAAAAGTATCCACCACGTTTTATCTTGTTAAAGTTTAAGTTTGTTATCGCTATTTCTCAGAATTTACTGGAGGATTTTTTTCTCAAATTAGATGTGTGGGTGGGATTGGTCCCGAGTTATGCATGTTAACTTTTGAGATTGATAAAAAGATTTATTAAGATGGCGGACAGGCAAACTGATCAAACATTTAGATAAGAGAAAAGATCGATCTGACATAGAACTAATGAAGATGGTACAATGGTGGGCGCCAAAATGCCTCTGGGATCTCTTGTTTATGGAGTAATGGCCCAACATCTCTTCCTTCACTACTAGGACGATTTCAGCAAAACTGGTTCATCTGGGCTAACAAGATTTGGTTTGCATGTATGTTTTGTCATTGAGAGGGCGTACAGGAAGTATATATATATGTGAGTGGCCTGTATACTTAAATCAGTGTACAGCTCTGCCAATTAAGAAATCATTACTGGTGGGAGACTATATTGCTTTGCAATGCTTTGTCTTAGTAAGCCTTTAGCTTACACTTCTGGTTTATACAGGAGCAGGGGGTATTAGTTAGCCTTCGTCTTACAGTTCTGGTTACTTTAGCCTCATAATTAATATGTCTTTAGTTGTTTTAAGATTTTACACCATTGCGAATGTGACCTTGAACATGGGTCAGATTTATAGTTCTTCACACCTCAGCAGGTTACTTACAGGCCAAGTATCATGACTCTAGGCTTTCAGGTTTGTTAGAAGATGTTACTTGAATATTTTAACACCCCTAGAATTAGCAGTCATATTTAAGGTGCCTATATAGAGTGGTGCCTATATAGAGTATATATACAATGTAACTATACTGGAGCCGTGAACTATACTGGAGCCGTGAACTATACTGGAGCTGTGAGCACATGTCGAACACAAAGTATGGCAACCAAAAACATCCATGTTGCTCATTCAAATTCGGAAAAACTGCTTAGATTTTTTATTTTGATTTTTTTTTATAACTGTCAACATATAAAATCAACACTATAAATTGGTTTGTATCTTTTTTTATTATAAAACACAAGATCTTACCGGTATAGGAAATTATTTGAACTACAAAATAAGATTTTATAAAGGATAGAAAGTTATTTTCACTATGCTCCATGTAGTTCTCAAAACTCCATCAGATTCCAGTATCTGTAGACAAAAGATCTATATAAAACTCGTCATCAGATCACCGGCTGGTAACACATGTATAGAAACATCAGTAACACTGGGGAGACCGGTTCCACATCTTCCACATATTTTCATCTTGTTTTTTCCATCCATATTTTTAAACCTTTCAACCCTATGTAACTTTAATGAACTCGACCATGCATTGATTTTGGATGAGTCCATTATGGTGTACATTGCTGAATGGGTTAAGTAATACCTGTGTAGAATGTCTTCATATACACAAATATCACTGCACAGTAATGTATAAACACCTCTGGTTCACTAAGGAAGCTGTGTAGTGGTTAAATGTCCAGCACCAACCACTATATTCCGTCTTTGCGTATTGCAGAGTTATCTTCTCTTGAGAGCAGGTATTGATTGTTACGTCATTGGTTTGTGT
>JAUMHH010020927.1:0-10720 GCA_032359455.1 Chlamys rubida | reverse complement strand
CACACAAACCAATGACGTAACAATCAATACCTGTTCACAAGAGAAGATAACTCTGCAATACGCAAAGACGGAATAACCCATCTAATGCAAAGTAACGTTCCTGGAATTCGCCGAGATCTTTAGGTCGGAACAAATGATGAACAGCAATTGTACCCAACTTATATATGTACCTCTTTGCTAAGTACATATGTACCACCGAGAATGGTACTTTCCCACTTGTACAAAGATGAAAGCTTGGGCACACTATCTTTGTTGACCATGGATTTTGTTTTTATTAAAATAGGTCAAGTTGCTATGTATACCAACGAGAATGGTACTTTCTCACTTGTACCAAGATGAAAGCTTGGGCACACTATCTTTGTTGACCGTGAAAACATTTTTATTAAGTTGCTTTGTAGGTCATACCTCTGACTATGATGTTAACGGAGAGATCTCTGACGGTAGGATAATGTTTTTACCAGTTTTACCTGCATTTTTGCCTGATAATTTTGAAAAGTAAAATTGGATGCGTATATATGACATCGAAATACTCCAAGGTATTGTTGTCAGTTTAAATGTTGTTCATTGCAATCATGCATATGTAGATACATATGTTATATGACAGCTTTATCATGGGATTGATTTTCGAGAAACTTCCATGTTACAAAAAATAAAACATGGAGGGATGGTATATAAACTGAATTGATAAATAAATTGGAATCTTGAAAAAATTGCATATTTACTCAGTCATATCTCATGGGAGCAAAAGAGCATGATGTACAAGCATTACTAAAAAGACAGAGGCCAACCAAACATTTATATACCAATGTTATCCTTTTCACTTTCTAGACACATAATTCAAAAGTGACAGTAGAACATGCATATTCCAATAAAATGTTATCCCTGATACATAACAGTGGATAGAGTCAAATTGAGCATAGTTGTGATTGTTACCATACACTAGAACAACAGCAATAGTCAACAAAGACTGCACAGAGAACTTGATACAGTATATCTGTATCTGTTCCGAGCGGCATGAGGACAAAAACAATACATTTATTACTCGGCCCTTTCACTTACTGGAGATAGAATTCAATAGTGACAGTAGGACGAGCACCACAGAATCTACACACACATATAAATACACCATTGTATCGCGTAAAACACCAAACATCGTTCGGGATCGTATCAGGCGCAGAGGTTTCATGCAATCGCGAAATACAACAATGTTTGTGGCTCCCAAGGGGGGTTGGCATATCTATGTTTATACACTGTATATGTTGTCAGGGCAGGCTACATTACAGGGCTGTAGAATGGTACGTTCAGGGAAGGTATTTGAGCGTCATGTTTTCTGAAAGGGATTGTTAAAAGAGAAAATACATAAACCAGTAAAAAGATTGCGAAATAAATATTACAAAGTATTATATGTGTTCAATAACATAGTAAATATATTGGCATGTGAAAAAGCATTAGCACAGTACTATTAGGGGATTGTGTGGTTCAAACGAGAGGGGAACCCAAACATATCAATATCGGCTAAAAGGGGAAAAAACTGCCTTATACATACTATTTGTAAAAGGAAATCAAACTTGGAAATATACATACATGTGTGTGTCAATACATGACTAAAGGGATATCTGAGGATGGCAATACGACAGACAGATTACATTGTAACTACATTGTTAGGAACTGAGTTATTTCAGTTTAGTTTGTTTGTAGGTTACGTCCTATAAACAGCTAAGGCCATGTAAGGACGTGCCAGGTTTCGGTGGTGGAAAAAAGCCGGAGTACCCGGAGAAAGACCACCGACCTGCGAGCAGTACCTGGCGACTGTCCCACGAAGGCCTCGAGCCAATCTGAATAAATACAGCTGTTCATTATTACGTACCGCATAAAATAGTGTAGGTATTTTTATTAACATCTTATTTTAATGAGATTGGCCTCGAGCCTGCGACCAAGTGGTGGAGGGCTAGTGATCGTAGACGGTCAGGGGCCTCAACGATTCGGCCAGCGCGGTCCTAACTGGATTAGTGAAAACCCCAGCGTTGTAATTCATTGTATTAATCCAAACATAACACAAATAGTTAACCAAAACAGTCCCTCACAGAACACGCACATGGCTATTTGTATACCCCCAAATACCACGGGAGAATGTCAAACAAAGAATAGTTACGAAGAATGAGTGCATTTTATATGGGCCACACCTAATCGTATTTTCCAGGTTTTCGCATTCACCGAGATATTCATGAGATATCTTATTCATCATGATTACATTACCAAAAGAATATGGCATCTAATTTATATCGATTAAAATTGAAATACAAATTCGGTATGTAGTTTGAATGGGTGTCACTGTTGATCCTCTGTCGCATTGTTGACCGGACGCCTGGTGTCAGTAGCCTCTTTGATGAATGTGTTAGCACTCTCTCTGTTGATGCTGTCAGATTATTTACTTCGCTGATCAAACATAGTATGGACAATTCATAATGGACTCATGTGAACCTAACCTATGACCCCGTATGATTTGTGCACATAACCCATACCCTTTCACGCTGCTGTGTATATATGCCTTATTTGTAATATTGATGCACAATTAAGTAATTATCATTATTATCATATGCATTATTTTGTTCTATGACCCTCTATAATTCGTTGAGACAAAGCTCCACTTTGCTGAAACATTGTTAAATCTCTCTACATAAACGGTCTTTAATAACGCCCATGTTTTGCATCAGGGTTTATTAGTGCAATTACTAATTTAGCTGTATTTTATGATATAATTAAATTTCAATCCAAACTCCCAAAAAAAAGTATTTTTATTTGATTAAGGTTATAGTTCAGTAATAGTAGGGGATATATAATTTTTTTATAATCATACAAACTATTATTTGATTCAAATTGTACCTTTATTCATAATGAAGATCATACAGAGGTGTTCAACAGGTCCACATAAAAAAAAATCACCTACTAGTGGCTATCAATAGTATAAAGTGGTAAACGAAAGCCTGGCCTAACTAGTAATATAATAACTTTATGATTATGATATTGGTTAGCATAGTATGAACTTAAAAAATCTTTCAGAATAATGGACTTAGACAACTGTAATCTTACTTCAATCATTATATGAAAGATTTATTTTTGAAAGTTTTTGTATACCAGGAAGATTTCGCTGCTGTTTATTTTTCTCTTTCTTTGCTCACTTTCATGAGGGCAAACGTATCATTTCTGCAAATTTAAGCACACAGCATAGCAAACATAACAAGTACAAGAAAACGTGCGAAATTTAAACTGCATTAATGGATTTATCACTTCAGGACGAATGTTTATTTGGATGATAATGTCCTTGTCTACAGTACATTTTACGATTTTAGGACATCCAATGTGTTAATTCGACTGCAGTTAAATGGTACCTTATTATGAAAACTTTGATATTTTCAATGTGTATTATATATTGTATTGATGGAAGAAATAGAAATTTTTTAAGCCTCAATGACAGGTTTTTGTTTTTTTCCTTTTAACTGTTTGGAACTGAATTTGTTTTTGCTTCATGAAAATCACTTAATATAGAATATATTACCACCCACATATTATGTTGTGAACTGTTAAATGTTCTGATATTTTATGGCCAAAGAACTAGGTTATAGCAAGTACAGCATTAAACATACATGCCCAGTTTTGTATAAATATCACAGCCTTAGGTGTCAATACCTTCCCACAACTAGACGACGGTAATTGATTCTGTTGTTAAATTATTCCATTAACTAAAACGGACAATTAGCTCACGTGATACGTAGGGGTTGTCATAAATTCTGAATTTACCCTAAAAGGCCACTCTGTAGTAAATATACATGGCCGCCATTTACAATGTAATTAACATACCGAGAAGGTGGTTTGAATGCCAAGCTATATTAGTGTGATGGATATAACTACACCCTGTCGTGAACAACTTAACGATAAAGAGCCCCTGATTTATCCCTTTAAAGGCGTGTATCACATGTGGTAGACCCCTAACATAGTAGCTTTATGGAAAAGAACTCCCCAGTATAGCTTCTGTGTGCGTTGGATCCTAACATAGTTTATGTAAGTGTAGGACCCAATATAGCTTGTGTGTGTTTGTTCCTTACATAACTCCTACTTGTGAAGGACCAAGCAAAATTTGTGCATGTAGGGTCCTAACATACCTGCTAGATGGGTAGGAACTTTGAAAGCTTCTGTTTAAAGGGTTCTAACATATTCATTGACATGTTATGGGTAGGACCTAGTATAGCATTTTTTGCTAATGTCCTAAAATAGCTTCTGTAGGTGAAGGTCCTAGTGTGTTTTTTTCTTTGTGTAGAATCGATGTGTTTAAAACATTCTATTGATATATATTTTCGTAAAAATATTTGTCTACTTTGAAAAACGCCAGATGTGGCCTTTTTTTAACCTAACCTTTGCGAAATCAAATAAACAGAAACTATCCGATACCAAACAACAAGGCAAGAAGATGTATCTAAATATATATGTTTACTTATCATTTTGTCAACTTTGAAGTTATATTTTAATTATAGGAACGAATCCTATAATTCTTGTCTGTTCACGTAAAACAACTTGAAGTAAATATATTAATATTGCAACGTCCCAGGGTAGTACTTGTGTTAAACATTTTGACATTTTCTTTCTCACATAGCGGCTATTATGTGTTAACTTCTGTCCACACCTGGGCACCTATTTTTACAGGTAAATCTTATTTTGGGGATTTGTAAGTATTTTAAACGTATGGATCCAAAGGGACGAAGAGGCAAATTGAAGAAACTCTGTCATGCAAAATGGAACTGTCATACATTAACAAATTCACATTCGACAAAGCTACACATTATTCTATGTTTACCATATTGTAAAGGTTACGTGTGTTAGTGCCATGTTGGGTAACACCGATCGTATACACACGTTTTGAAATGGAATCTGAAAGCGATTGACATCTCGTTTATTCAACAACTTGTAAATAGTTCAAAGAAAACCTCTCTTCAACACTTCTATGTGTGAAGGTGCACATATTCGGCTTAATCTATTCAGCAAAGGATTTTGAAGGCCGGTCATGTCAAAATTGAATACTAGATTAAGGAATTCCATTCACAGATGTGTCAGTTGTAAGTGTGAATGATACTAAAAGACTATAAATAAACTGACATTAAAACAGAAATATGAATAAAATACAACAAAAAATACCATTTCACAAATTTACTGATGTCAGTTTGAATAATATTATAAATATCGCTGGGTAATATTTTTATTTCAAAACTGATTATGTATCTATTACGAATATTTTAGAATTGGAATTTACTTGTCGTAGGTAATAGGTTTGTTGTTCTGCTGAACACATGTTGTCTGAGGGGTATACCTGTGACACTGAACTAAATGTATGGATTAGTTCGACTTGTGTGAGAGTAGGTAATTTATGGATTAGTTTTGCCTCCCAGCTGGGTAGAAATGATGCGATATCTTTACATCTCAGCGAGGTATTAACTCACGTAATTGATTTCAATGGCGATAATAGTTGGACTGTCACATTCTGAGCCGCCATAATTTATGGAGTATTGGTTTTCTATATTTTTTTTTCTTTGTGGATGTGAGGAGAACGTTGCTGTTGACTTGTCTCAACCATGAAAGAATTGGGCGGGAGGAAGTCATTGTTACCGATATAGAGTACTGACAGACCGCTCAAGGTTAAACTTATACTATGTGAAGCTGACATAGACTTGTTAGCTTTAAAACATTTAAATCAGAATCGTTAATAGCAATAACTTTCATATTTTTGAAAAAGATAAAAACTCCATTTGCATATTTCGAGATTCACAATAATGATCCGATATGAAAACATTGTGAATCCACCAGTGTTTTGAAAAAAATATTGGTCAAACTGAATTGTAAAAAAATTGCATTTATGCTTATGAAACGTCCTCTTCGTGAACTTCTTCTACTACTCCAGAACATAAGGTATTAATGACATTGGTGATTCCTGACTAACTTCTATCACTAAATAAAGGCATTTTTTATCCATTAATCTATGCATAATAATCCTATTTGACTTAATAGAATGTGATACTTTTTGACGATATACATCATTCTGTATTTAACTACAACCGAGCCTTGCTTTTCAGTCCTGAATGTAGGCAGATTGATTGACCGTATAGAAATATGTGTAGTTGTCCTCTAAAATACCGGTTGAACTGTGGCTGAATCAACGATGATAGTTAACGACTGTAAACAAGGTCATATAGCACAACCAGTGCAATGTTTATGCGTGACGTTTCGATGACTAGTATGACACGTAATCTTCGATTCCCCGATCGGACTTGAAAAGGTATGGGGTCACTTGGCCGACCACGTTAGTCTTCTCCGGATACTCCGGTTTCCTCCCACATTAAGTCCCACACAAATCCGGGCCAACAAAAGTGATTAGTACAAGTTGTAAAAACTTGTTTCATAATTGTTGATAAGTAAATAAAGTTAATTTATATATATATATATATATGACAAAGATAGAACTATCTGTTAAATGTGACAGAGTATAAATCGTACTAGTCACCGAAACGTCAAACATAAACATGTCAATGGTTGTGCTATATGAATAGGCTTTACTAAATGCTATACTTAATGTTATACTAAATGCTATCATAAATATTATACTTAATGTTATACTAAATGCTATCCTAAATGCTATACTAACTATTGTACTAAATGCGTTACTTAATGTTATACTAAATGTTATACTAAATGCCTATACTGAATAGTATACCAAATAATGTACTAAATGCCATACTTAATGCTATACTAAATGTTATACTAAAAAGTTATACTAAATGCTAGACGCTATACCAAATGTTATGTTAAATTCTCTACTCTATGCTATACTGAATGCTATACTAGATGCTTTACATATGCTATACTGAATGAATGCTTACTGTGCTCTGTCATATCGCCTTGGTCGGTACCGTTCCTTTATCTTATTGTCCAGTTGTGTCCGATATGATGCTGTACCCGTACCCGAGATTCGATGCGGGCCATATTCTTTGTCACTGTTTTATCATCCGTTTTGTTTTGACGTAGACTGCCCTTAAACTTAAGATGCATGCTATTGTGTACTGTTGTCTTATTCTTGTATTGGATTTGTCCGTATGTGATGATGATAACTTTAATGATGTATTCTCTGATCGAATTTTCATTTTGAGCATTTGTTACCTTTCCTTGATATTTGTAGCATTTTACCACGACATATTATATCCTTGTAGTATAAATAACTGTTATGAAAGTTCCATCTGTCGAGGCCTTGTTTTCTGTTTTGATGTTTAACATGCATACAAGATAAAAAAAAAATGAAAGCCTATAAATTTCGGAACTGTTGTAAGGGTTCCATTATTAATAGTGTGTATAGTTCCTTCTCTTGGCTGTACTACGACAAGAATCACTATTTGTCTCTGTCTTTTAATTGGTTTCAGTCTAAATTAACGCGTATTCTGATGGTTTCTAAACAGGCCAGCTATATTTCCATTTGTCCTTATTCTGGTTTCCACCCACAGTAACATATAATCAAATAAAGAGTGCTTTCGAGTTTCTGTCCCTAATAATACCATAATAATACATAGTTTCAATCCTTAACACAATATTTCCAGGGGTCTATTATTTTCCTCTTTCCTGTTTTCTGGCCACGGTAACTTGTATGTTCACAACGCCTTGTCAGTTGTTTATCCGCTAAGCTTTGTCCTATTTCTGGTCTCCGTTGTGTACATTTCCGATTCTAGAACTAAGGAGTATCCACGGTCGCTATCTCCATCTGTATTAACGGTATCCGAGGTCGGGGCCTAAGGGTGGAGTGAGTCACGCAGAGTTCTGATATTAAGTAATCGAATATAGTGTTTATTGTACACATAACCGTCCGCCAGCGCGTCCGATCGAACGAACCGTGTGTTCGAGAGTTTTATATCCTTAAACCAAAGTTTTTATTCGATATTATGGGATTGTAGCCTCATTAAAGGATCTTTATTTTCGTTAACTAAAGTTTTCATATTCAATGTTAAGGGATTGCTTCCACTGATACAGCCTTGTTTTATCTTCAAGCCGCATTGTGTTTATTTGATAGCAAGGGTTGGTTACTTCTTTTAGAGGGTTTTTGTAGCCTCTAACCAAAGCATTTACTCATATTCAAAGGATATGATTCTATTGATAATCATATATACTACAGACTATGAAATTTATACCACAAAAGCAATAAATAGTTACAAATTGTTTATGCACAAAGGAGGCATTGATAAGCTTAATTCAACCAATGTATGGCCTTTTTCTGCTTTATGAAAAGCAATGGTGTAAAATCAAAATAGACTTTTAAACTACAAACATATTACTGGAACAATGAAAACATTTAACAATTATTTTATAATAAATACAAGAACCGATAATCTTTTTGATTGGTCATTTTATCCCACGTGACAAAAGTCACCAGCCTACAGGCATCTCTCTAATATTGGATTTTTAATGGAATTGCCATATAAGGGATACAAATACACATTTCTCTCACTGGAATATGAGTAATACACAATATTCATGACATGTAGACGTTTTTGTTATAATAATAGACTTTAGATGGACTTTCGTAACAGATTAATCTTTTCTATATTTAGAATCGAACTCATGTCATGCAACACAGGGTTTTCATTATTAAAAGTATCTCTACCCATTGTCCTTTTGACAACATATGTCTATGATGACGTCATTGGTTTGTGAGAGTAACGTGATCAATTTTTGAGAAAACGACGTAATTTTCTCACACAAACCAATGACGTAACAATCAATACCATTTATATTTGTAATGTTTTCCTTTCTAACGAACATCCTTTTAGCGACGTCCGTATTTACAATTTTTGTTCTACAATATGGTCATAGAACAATGACACAAACACCTTTGTTTAAAGTTTTCGTTCTGCTATAATGTAATAGTATAGACGTACAATGTTAGAACAATGACACAAACACCTTTGTTTAAAGTTTTCGTTCTGCTATAATGTAACAGTATAGACGTACAATGAATTTATGCATATGTATGAGGGAATTATAATTTGTATTTCGAGTCGACTCGACTCTGGAAGTGACAATATCTGTACCTATCTCGATTGCTATATCCATTGTACATATAGTTACCTATACTTACGTCCCACCGTCCACGATGACTAACCCTCCTTTACTTGAGGGAGTCGCCGGGTACTGGTCGCAGGTCGGTAGTGTTTCTTCGGGTACTCCGGTTTCCCTCCACCACCAAAATATGGCACTTCCTTAGATAACCATATCTGTTAAAAGGATACAAAATACAAACAAGTAAACCCAAACAATGATATAGTTGTAAATAAACCACTATATACATTGATACTTATACATATATATCAGGAAAACAAAAATTAATTAGATAGACTGCTTTAGTGCGTAGAAAGCATTTAGAAATGAGTGCCCTAAAATGAAACATTAAGAAATTATGATATATGTCCGTTCAGTTCAATATATCAACTTTTATTTGGTCAGATATTTAAGTTGTCGAAAAATGACGAAAAAATATGTCACAGGTTCTTTTTGGTGTATTGAAGCATGGAATCGAAAATGTTCCAAAATTAGCATATTCATTAGTTCTTTGATTCAAAAGCATAAATATATAATGAGATATACATAAACCATAATCATTATTGCAGAAATCAATCCAGACAACAAGATACATAGTAAATAACATAGATAAATACATTGCTTGAATTTGTTGCAAACTGTGGTGTCTATAAAAACTATACATATATATAAAATGTTCTATTCTTGTCAATAATCTGATCTGTACAATCTCGGCCATATGTGTGTGGTACAGCCGTACAAAAGCAATTTGCACGAGGGCATACATCGCTCCCTAAAATCCAATAAAAGTTGTCATTTCGAGTAAATCCATGGACAATGGAGGACACGGTTGACTGACTCTGCACTACCGCATCAGGGCAATTACACAGCCAACCGACCGTAAGAATGCCTAACACACACAGTTTGGTGAGGTGTAGCGCCCCCGATGCCCCAATCGATAATACCTACATTGACGAAATGAAACGAGGCTGTTAAGTGCATTGTGAAAACTGGGGTCAATGCAGTGCAGTTGTTATATCTCCACTGGAATAGAAAGATTCAAAAGTACGGTAATATTAGAACCAGTGAAATCGACACATTTAATTTGCTGCGTGATGATTAATTTCACTTTTTAAATTGTTATATACTCGAAATATCCCGGTTTTTATATTATTTTAACGATGCAATGAAATAAACAAACGCTAATAAATAAACAATGTTAGGAAAATATTACATTTTTTCTAACGTTAGTTTTACCTGCTCCTTTACTTGTAACATATCTGTACAGAATGCTTCGTGAGGAACATTTATATCTTTCTAAACGTGTCGTTCAACATCGGAACGACTATGCTAATTAAATTGCTTCTATTTTTTTGTCCTATGTTATTTGTTTAATTTTCAAAATAAACAGATTCTGATGAGGTAGAATTATCAGTATAAAAGGAGGCACGGTAGCTATATAGTCCAGTGGTAGGACGCCGGGTTCGTGACCGAAGGGTTGCGGGTTCGCGCCACGGCACGGCAATGTGTTGTATCTTTAAGCAAGATACTTAACCCCGCTTGTTCCAGTCTACTCAGCTGTAAATGAGTACGTGGGTGGGCAGTGCTAGAATTGTTG
>JAUMHH010020916.1:0-10720 GCA_032359455.1 Chlamys rubida | reverse complement strand
AAAAATTGATGACGTTACTCTCACAAACAAATGACGTAACAATCAATACCTGCTCACAAGAGCAGATAACTCTGCAAGACGCAAAGACGGAATATATAAAACGCCAGTTTCCTGAAGAGCTCCATGACAGTCGAAAGTTTTAAAACTTGCAACAGAATATTTGGATTTGGTGGTTTTTTTTTATTCCAATGCAGATAATTTTGGGTTTATTTACTCAATGAGAAAAAACAGGGAGCATTTTCACAATGCGAAAATTTCCACTTTTTATAGAAAAACAATATATCCACAGTCCATGGTAGGCATGCCCCCTGTAGGGGCGGGGGTGGCCAAGTGGTTAAAGCGTCCGACATTCTGCTACTACTAGCCATCCACAACTGGATCGCTTGTTCGAGACCTACGTGGGACAGTCTCCAAGTACTGGCCGTAGGTCGGTGGTTTTTCTCTGGGAACACCGGCTTTCCTCCAACACCTAAACCTGGCACATCCTTAAATGACCATAGCTGTTAATAGGATGTCAAACACAAACAAACACTCCCTGTAGAAAATAGAATTACTTCACATTAAGCCTTATTATTATTGGTTACTTTGGATACATAGGGAGGAAGGAGTCACACAAACAACAGGACACAAGAGTGGACGTTTCATTTTTATTGCGGCCGGCCTGTACCGGTCCGGGAGTGCTGGGAACTACAACTATCCGAGTGTAACAGGTCACATGAAGCGTTCTCAGATCTGTTATAAAAAAATCTTTATCTAGAAATCTTACAAGCTTAATAAGCAAATAAATATAAAGATAAAGTACAAAGATAAATTGTTAAGTACATTTCATAAAGGACCTGAATTCTTCTTCAATTTTGCTAAAAACAGCTCATGTCCCGATATCTCTAAAGAAAATAAAAGTGTCTGTTGTAATTTCATTATCATCAGCTATTTGATCATTTTTAGATATATTTTCTACATGACATTTCTGTCCACATTTATGAAACAATATCAGAAATTTAATGCGTACATTTTTTTTATAAATAATACCATATCAATAGTATTTTATATCATTACTCAAAATATACATTCTTTCAAAATTTTTTTTTTTTTTAAGAAATGGCACTTTTTCATTATTATTTCAAATTTCAAACTGAACTAAATAAAAATATTTTTAGAAAAAGTCCAGATTATTTTTTTCCTTTTTGAAAATTGGGACAAAGCTAGAGATATTATGTTGATTTTGACTTCTCTTCCAGATATAACATGGCAAGCACCTTGTGTAGCCTAGACACTGTACATATAGTACTAGGCTGACTAGTCAGGTAGGCGTCGAACGGTGGTCACACACTGACAGGTAATCTGTGGCCAGGGACTGACCAGTCAACAGTGGTCAGAGACTGACAGGTAACCTGTGGCCAGGGACTGACCAGTCAACAGTGGTCAGACACTGACCAGTAAACAGTGGTCAGGGACTGACTAACAAATAGTGACCAGAGACTGGCCAGAGACTGACAAACAAATAGTGGCCAGAAACTGACCAGCAACAGTGGTCAGGGACTGACCAACAAATGGTGGCCAGAGACTGACCATTTAAACAGTGGCCAAAGACTGACCAACAAATAGTGACCAGAGACTGACCATTTGGTAGAAACTGACCAGCAAGCATTGGCAAGATTATGAATGACCAACCTTCCCAGTGACTGACCATCGAACTATGCCTTGAGACGGCTGTTAATATGTCTTTTAGTAAATGTTATCTGACAGTAATACGGTCAGTCCCACTACAATATGTGTATTGCTGTAGATGAAATAGAATGAGCTAGGTCCATATATGGTTTACATAAAAACTGGGGGACATTTATAGATAAACAGAAACCACTAATATATTTATATATAGCTGGCTTCATACGACAAAGAAGTAGTGTTATTAAAATATAAATCATCACCTAGGTTATACATTATAGAATTCAATACAAGGGGAATAATTTAAGAAATAATACAATTTTCTATATAGAAAACACAAAAATGTAATACTTCAACAACCAATAGATATTATTGCTAAAAACAAATGATAAGCATGCAATAGGTTGTCTTCCTTGATAGGGGCAACATCCCCTGATAAAGGGTAACCTCCCCTGATAAGGAGTTTCCTCCTTAAAATCAGGGTGGTCTCCCCTGATGAGGGGTTGTCTCCCCTGATTGGTCGACTGGTATGCGGACAGCAGCTAAAGGTGCACACTTTTTCCCTTATTCGCTCTTCGTTCACGAAAATCTTTCTGTCACTTTCACGTCTTTTGTGCACCAACTCCCTCTTTTCACGTTTTACGCTACTCTCTTCTCTCACTCACACACGTAATAGGAAATCCACTCATTTTCTCTCTCTCATATTTCTAAAACAAAACTATTATCCATAGATCAACTAAAAATTCACAGGAAACACCTTGCAATAACGGCAGCTTGGGAAGGTCTGGGTAACTCTAACAAAGAAACCATCCAGCCAACTTATACCGGATGTCTCCAACTGTGACTCGACAAGTAATGAGCATCGATTAACTGTTCATTGGTTAAAAAATACATGAATATTCCATTCACTAATTATCCACTAGTTATCTATAAATTACACTAGCATAATAAGCTTACATATCACATGATTTCATCATCATCTAAACAAGTACAAATGTAGGTACAGTAAGACACTGCTTCTCAAATAGTTCTATCGTAACATTATAAAATTATTAAAACTCTCCTAAATGTTTTGCTATATAATCTTTTACGAGATGCCATAAAAACACTACCAATATAGTAAGTTTGTATTACTGCCTAACAGCTGCACAGCTTGCTATGTTTACAGAACAGGCTATGATTTCCTGTGTATCTGCTGCAGGTGTGGAGCAGGATTGAAAGCTCTGCGACCCACAACATTGAGCCACAAAGCTGATGTTATGTTCCAGGCCATCTACAGTCTTGTGTTTCTATAGAGTCAACACCTCCAGCCTATAACCTGACAAAGCAGACAACATATTCCTTGATATTTATAAGCTGTGTAATGTAGGTCACTAGCTTTATAGTAGGGCTGCAACGATATATGTATAGCAATATTTTACAGAGTTTGTCGTTTCTGAATTAATTCTTCTCATATCAGTTCAAATATGGCGAGTGACAGCTCCAGCTTGGCATGCACCTCCGAAGGCTTGAATTGTGTGAAAGTCATGCCCATTTTGGACCAAGTCAATTTTCAATTGTAATGTTGCCATTACAAATTTTCAATATATCTTTTCTCATTGCTTCTACTGTTATTATATGTATCGTGACCACAGTAATGCGATACATATCTTATCGTCAGGTTAACCCTTTCACCACTGTAGACCATAATGGACCCCTCCATATCAATGCATGGTAGAGTCTACTAAAGTTACATAGGGGTGAAAGGGTTAATGTATCGTGACAGCCCTACTTATCAGACCACAATTCTGACCAAGCCGAGTCGACTGCTGTGGTGATGAGCCAGTTTGGGTACAAATGTGCGTGATGAGAGAAGTTTTGTAGATTCAGTCTTTTGAGTATCACAGCACAAGAATGTCCCCCCTCCCGGATAAAATTACTTCCCAGATCCCCGAGAGAGATCTGCCAAGAGCAAGGATGTCCCACTTCTAGGGTTTGGAGTATAAAATTTCTCGAAGGATGTCCCATCCACTGGGATTTTCACAAGCCATGGGACATTGGGACAGGACAGGGGTATGTACTGCTTGCTCCTGGTCTGGGACGTCCCATACAGACCCTCACCAAGGATTAGGATGTCTGGCGATGTTTATAGATGGGACTGATCTCCCAAATGGCACAGGGACACTCTCCTCCTTCCGATGGGAAAGTTTTACTTAATTCTAATAGTTCTAAAATGTCTATGTCTTTCGTCACAATATTCCTACGATTGCGAAGGTTGGTCACCCTCCAATCACAGCATTGTTTACATAAGCCTAGGATTGTGCTTTGCCATCTTCTAACCGTTTTTTCCTCACTGCAAAATAGAAAACACAGAAACATCACTCATCGATAATCAAGACAAGATATGAACAAGAGTACACTGTGATCGATATCCCCCGCTCACAGCGCAAAAGTCAAAACCAGCATCGGCAATATACATTCAGTAGAGCAACCCTAGATACACAATTGATGCAAGTATAATCAACATAGCACGTGTAGTAGGCAAGATATAGATGAGAGCAATTCTTCTTAACCAGGTGTATGGACGGACGGACGGACGGACGCACACACCGACCCCATTTCTATATCCCCCACCAACTCATTTAGCGGGGGATAACACATACAGAAATATCAAAATAAATTCTCAAAACAAATCTTAATATCCTAATTTAGTCTTTTACGTTTGTGTGTTTTTATAAAGGTCATCTTGACCTATTTATACTGTTTTCTCCTCGGATCTGTTGAGTACTTACGCAGGTCGTTGTTGTTTTGGATTTTGTCGTGGATGCGGACCCTGGGTTCGGGGAATTCGAAATGAATACCAAACCTAAGTAGGGAGGTGTTGGCCTCGATCAGCTTCAGCAGCTTCATCTCGACCTTGTTTCCCAGGGCCTCGGGTTTCTGTGTAATGAAACACATGTCAAGGATTCAACATTACCGTTCTGTCACATAAAAGGATGCAAGTCTGAACAAACGTGTAACCAGATATCAACACTACACTAATTGAAATATGATCTATACAGTATTTCTGACTTTCCTAATTAGTATTGTCAGGTTTAATTAGCCACAAAATATTTCACTCCTAATTAATCTTTACGTCTTATTGAGCTAGGTTTATGCTAGGTGGGAATTCTGGTGTGTGGAATTGTCTGCTTTGTGACACTTTAAGAATTTCACCCCTATGTAACTTTAGTAGATTCTACCATGCATTGATCTGGACGAGTCCATTATGGTCTACAGTGGTGAAAGGGTTAATTGATTGTGGTACTGTCATGTCTGTGTTGGCAATGGTTCTCAAATATAATCTTCTGATCTATAATATATATAACCTGTAAATTCATATTCGCATGGGGATATAATCAATACAAGAAATGCAAGCGTTCCCACACAGTGAAAAATTCCTATTTACTGTACCACATATACTATATCCTAGGTAAAACTGATGCCAATTTCCTTTGCTGAATTGAAAATATATGAGAATAGCGCTTACATTCATCACTCATACTTATAAGTTCCATTAATTGTTAGAAGTATTCATTTTAAGCATCTTGTTTTAATTCTTACCTTGTTAGTAAACCTGAGTTTCGACCACTTACCTGGTTAGTAAACCTGAGTTTCGACCACTTACCTGGTTAGCAAACCTGAGTTACGACCACTTACCTGGTTAGCAAACCTGAGTTTCGACCACTTACCTGGTTAGTAAACCTGAGTTACGACCATTTACCTGGTTAGCAAACCTGACTAACAACCACTTACCTGGTTAGTAAACCTGAGTTACGACCACTTACCTGGTTAGCAAACCGGAGTTCCTGCAGTACCTGGTTCTCGTTAATGGCCTTAACTATCTCTACCAACGTTTCGCCGCTGATGAAGTTCGACTCGAGACTCAGCACCTTGAGTGTCTTGTTGGCTATGAGTACAGCGGGGATAACCTGTACAATAGATAAACAGTATTACATTATACCAGTGACATTTTATAAAAATACTACTTAATAACGATAATTTGAGGTTCTTATATACCGCTTATCACAACCTAGTTGGTAGGTCGTCTCAAAGCGGTTCATTACCCATGGATATAGGGCCTTTGCAACCAGCCAATATCTTTCTCAACTCCCTGGGGAGCTGATGTTGCCATTACGGCTCTCACAGCTAGCATTCAACAATTCTAGCAATGCCCAACCACGTACTCATTTACAGCTGAGTAGACTGGAACAATATGTTGTTCAAAGATATGACACAGTGCCGTAAAGAGACTCGAACCTGCAACCCTTCGGTCACGAGCCTGGCATCCTGCCATTAGACTACAAAATAAATCCTGGGCTTACATGTGGGTTTGGTTACTTACGGAGGCGACTTTGTCGGTCATTGCCACGTTGGCCATCTCCAGGGTTTCCAGACAGGTGTTAGTTGTAAGTCCCTCTACAATCTCAGTTTGACGCTCGTTTGAAATATTCTGAAATGAAATCATATCAGTAGTGAATTAGCGCTCGCCTTTTCAAAAGTTTTAAACATACTAAGAAGAAACACGTATTACTATTCATATTGTAAAGGAACACTATGAAACTCTTTAAAGAAAAATACTTATCGATCGGATAGAATGTTTTACTCATAGTTTGTCATATATTGTGATGTAAGGTTAACTCATTCACCCCTGAAGACACATTTGACCTCTCCCAATGCAAAGGTTGGAATAGTTAATAATGAAATTTCAGGGGTCAGTGAGTTAACACTTCAGGTTTTTTTTCCAATTTGGTTTTATTATTGTTGTATGCAGCAACATTTTTTCAAAAGAGTACAAGATGTTTCCCAGACAACATCAATATTTATTTCAGCAACTGCTGTCGTCAAATCCTTTGTTCTGAAATCAAGGTATTTTACAACAGACAGACAGTAAGACCCTGTAGCATTCCTCAAAATTAGGTTGTCTTACACAATCTCTTTTTTTCACATCAAATGTACATACAATGTAGCAAGGCAACACGGACCAATGGGAATTCACTTTGCTTGCATACAACACTTGGTGTTCTTGTAAATTCTCTGGTGTATGGTAAAACCGTACACTGTATCGTACTGCCTTGAACAGTTGCTGTTTAAACATATTTTTTTTTTTTAATTTAAATTGAATTAACAAAATAGGTTGTTGACGACTGTTTTTCTGTACCCTGACCTACTCAAAGAGAATTAACCGAGGTTTTCACGCAGATAAAGAAAAATTATTCTTCGAACATGATGTAATTGTTGTAATTAAGACTATGGTGTTACATTCTCACTTATTGAGAAAGCTGGCTTATAATGATGTCAAGTTTGTGTCCTCGGACAAAGTATTCTCTCAAAGACATTAAGCTCTTATATTAATTATGCTTAAAGCGAGCTGATTTTTGTGTCGCCTAGAATTCATCATGCTGTGTTTTACTATGCAAGACATGAGACTTTGATAGGTGAGGGGTCCCTGGGGTCCCTTGCTGCAATTTTCTTGCTTCAATGTAAAATGGCATCAACATCAGCAGCGTGTTCATGGTTTACCTTGATGTTATTCAGGTTCAGTGTTTTCAGTTTGGCGTCGTTGGCCTTGATCTGTTTTATACTCTCCTCCACGTCCGTGTTGTTAGGGGGTAAAGCGGGCACCATCTTTAGCGCCTGTGCCTTGGCATGACCTGTCAGGGGACATAACTCATCAGTTAACATGGTCAAGGGGACATAACTCATCAGTTAACATGGTCAAGGGGACGTAACTCATCAGTTAACATGGTCAAGGGGACATAACTCAACCGTTAACATGGTCAAGGGGACATAACTCAACCGTTAACATGGTCAAGGGGACATAACTCATCAGTTAACATGATCAAGGGGACATAACTCATCAGTTATCATGGTCAAGGGGACATAACTCATCAGTTAACATAATCAAGGGGACATAACTCAACAGTTAACATGGTCAAGGGGACATAACTCATCAGTTATCATCATCAAAGTAAAAGGATGTAACTGACCATTATATAATCCTCAGGACATATACCTGTATAAATCAAAGGTAAGAACATAACACATCACCTAATCATTACCAAGGGGACATAACTCACCATTCAAAAGATAATTAGGGGCGACATGTCATCATTCAAACATACTCAAGGGACATAACTAAATAACACACAATGCACATTAATCATTCTACATGTAACATCATCAGGGGACATAACCCATGATAAAATAAAATGCACGTCAAGTCATATATATTAATACGTAAACACAACATACTGATACTCTTATGGCAGCAAATAATACAATGTTAACACCTAACGATGGTTACTAGGGGTGTATTATACACACTACCCCAATAGCAAGTGTTGTACAGAATAGTTCACCCCCCACACTTCCCAAGTACTGCAAATATTACTCATATTTTGTGAAAATATACTTTACAGCTAATATTGATTTTTATGTTATAAACATATCCACTTTATTTGTTTTACAACTGGTATAAAACAAGTTGTTTTAACTGATAATTATCCGACTTGTTGGCGGGGAGGGCAGCATGCAGTGGGACTGATAGGTTACCCAATATTGCTTCAAGTCTGATCAGAGAGTAGCACCCTGACCATCTAGGTGAAAGGTCATTGATCAGAGAGTAGCACCCTGACCATCTAGGTGAAAGGTCATTGATCAGAGAGTAGCACCCTGACCAGCTAGGTGAAAGGTCATTGCTCTATTTTACAACCAGTTAAAACAATTTCTTATAATTAAAGAATGTTTTTTTATTCAAAATAAATTAATTTGATCATTTAATGATATTTCAGTGAATACAAATTTTAAGTAAATTATTTGCATCATCTATAACTAGACTGCAATTTTGTTTTAGTAAATCTAAAGATTGAAATACAAAGTCATTTTTTTATCTACTTAACCTGGTAAACAAAATTGCTCTTAGACAGTTGATTTTGTTTCTGAACACAAATAATTTACATACATGTGTATGTTCAGGTTTTAATTAAATACTTTTTTCTAAGCTGAAAGAAAATTTATTAGTTCCTTCCACCAAAGCACCGACATGCAAAACCATGATTTACTTAACACTTTCACCACTTTTTTTTACCTTACAATATCTCAAACCAGGGCCCATATTCATGAAACCATTCTCATGCTCAAGCAAAGATTATGTGCTCAAGCCGTTTATAAATTAATAACAAAATTTAATTTTGTCAATGATTTGGGAGAGAAAAAAATATCAAAAAATAAAATGTAAACATTGAAAACAGTTTTTGGCTTGATGATCAATGTTTACATTTTATTTTTTCGATCGTGACTTGATTTAAGTGAGTCACAAGAAAGTTGACTTGAGCACAAATTCCATGCTTGAGCATGAGAACGGTTTCATGAATACGGGCCCTGCCCCTGGTTTCAGTACAATACATCTGGTAAGTTTCATCAAGTTTGATAAATTCAGATCAAGTTTGAGGTTCTTTTATCAATATGGTAAAACTAGTTTCACACAATTTTACATCGTTGAATATCAAGACTGGAAAAATTCAAAATAAAACACGACACATTTTACCTTTATATTGTTCCTTGTGACATCACTATGAATGATGTTACACAAACTGATGGGATGGTGTTATTATACACTGTAGAGTGATTAGTATATGATATAAATATATATAATTATGTGAAGGTACGTATACTGTGAATGTAATTATTACTGTTTACAGGGAACATTTTCGCTGCAATTTAATTTTTAATGTAATGAGGGCATCTTTATCATTACAGCAATACAAGTTATCAGCATAATACACATAATAATTAAATGTGAAGGGCGAAATTAACACTGGCAGAAATTGATTTCATAGGAAAAGGGTGAAAGTTTGACTGAGTGATAATTTCCCCATATACAGTACCATATTTTTACACATCTAAGTTAATAGATAGGAAAAGTGGGAGGTAGGTGGTTTACAGAATCGGCACTTGACGACCTGGGCTTGTATTCATTAAACAGTACTAAGCTCAAACTCTTGTTTTTTGCCGTAGCATAATTTTTTGTTTCACTTATATATACATAAAAATTTCTATTTGTTAACAATTTGGAGTTAAGTTGACGAAACATGAAGCCCAATGCTGTTTTTAAATGTTAACAATTTAGTTTTTGACATGATTTTTAGTGAGTTATAAGAAGTTAGTTTGAACACAAAATATACGCTTGAGCATGAGAATGGTTTCGTGAATACTGGCCCAGGTTTTAGGAAACAAATATACGAAGTGTGTTGGGCTAAGATAGGTTCTTTAGCCGTGGTCTGCATGCATACTCTGTGAAATAAGCTGAGAGAGAAAGAAGCTGATGGCAGGCGGAAGATGGAGTGTCGACATACGTCAGTACGTTACTATTGTATAATAGCATATTAGTATAAGTGAACATGTATGATAGGATTTTTTTCTTACATTACCATATGACATCCTTGACGGACTCATATTTATATCAGTACATCCAAACCTGATTTCTTCATTACATGTAAATAAGCACTTAGCACCTAATATGGAATGATGTGACCTTTGACCAATTATGATTATTGAAAATAAACATGTTGTCTATTTCTGGTTTTTGGTCCATTGATAATGTTTAGTGATTTTATATACAATCACAGTTAATCTAAATAAATTTTGTGCAAACTTGTAGTCAAATTTCTCCATTTCAAATCGAAAACTTAAGACTGATGAAAAACAGCTAGGGGTATATATATATGTTCCAGGTAAAATTTCAAATTCTTTATCAAGAATTGGTTAAACAGACAATCTGAAAACATATTTTTCAAAAAGTTCTGCACTCGATTTTTGTTAATTATTAGAGACAGTGTTTTACAGACACGGATTTTCTGTATTTAATGTTGTTTTAGTAGTATTAATGACTTGCACGTTAGATACTGACAACTCCTTCTAGTAAACATCATGCAGGGTGAGTCAGAAGCTATAGCGGGTTTGCGTATTGCAGAGTTATCTGCTCTTGTGAGCAGGTATTGATTGTTACGTCATTTGTTTGTGAGAGTAACGTCAT
>JAUMHH010020905.1:0-10720 GCA_032359455.1 Chlamys rubida | reverse complement strand
ATGAAATTCAAAATGTGATAAATGTAACATGCCACTTTTACCGCATTAAATATTATTATTATTCTTATTTATTTAAAATTAAATATGTTTTATTGGATGCTTCCTCTCTATTTGTATCTTTACAGCATGAACATATATGAAACCTTGTTTTATGTATGTTTTATTTGTTATGTCGATTGTAAAAGCTCTAAACGAGCTTGTGTTTATCTTTGTAATCATATCGACGTTAAATAAAATTTACTCGACTTGACTTGACTTGGGCCCTTAGTTTTGGTCCAAAATATATATACTATATAGCTGTAACAAATTATCAGGTCCCTGTGCCGTAACGTTAATATTGTCGATGGCGAGCCGGTTCTTAATCACCAGTGCACCGCTAATCTGCATTAAAAGTTATTAAATTGATGCATATATAAAAAAAAATTCAATATGAGACGATGATTAATAAAAATTGTAGGATAACGAATCGGCTAAAAAACGGAAGACAAACATTCGGAATACCTTGACTAACCACAACAAAACCAGAAAGTTCCGGAAGTTCCGACTGACCCGGAAAATCCCCAATCATATTATGGCGAGATGGGAAGAAAATGTCTGTTCTCCGATTTGTTCATCTCTGTTATGGTGACGTGATTTCCTGATTGCCATTGCTATATTTTGGTGTTTTTATCCGTAAGTTGCTTCTTTGATTCCTTATCTTCTTATTTCTTCTAAGGTTTTGATTTTTGAAATCGTGTTATCCTAAGGAATCTTCTCGATTGACGGTTGTTCTGCGGACCGTCTTGTCGTCAACTTTACATTCATAAGGTTCGGGTATATAGGGGGTACTTTTCTACACAAAAACAAGTTAACTTGGGGATTAAATGCTTAAGACGGAATTGATGAGATATAACAATGAAGTTGAATCACATGGGAAATATTTGTTAGAAAAGAATGTTACATAGACTAATAGAGATACAACAAAAACATAACGGGTGTCTAAATATTGCGTGGGACTGTTGAGTACTGGAACTTTTCAAGGCAATACACAAATGACATAACAGAAGAAGTTGGGTAAATCCAGGTATTTACTTAATTGTATGATGCTATTCGATTATTCAGAAATCAATTACTTGCTTATATGATATTAAATATTTAGTAAATTCAGTCACATCATAATATGCAAAATAGATAAATAAATTTTGAAAACGAAAGTAAGACATGATATGCTTATATATACCACAAAACAAGAAATTATTTTTAAATGTCCTAAGGAATTATTAGTCAAGAAAATTAACTATCAAACTCACTCTTTAAGTATTCAATTTTAACACCGTATAATCAACAATATTGCCCATAATTTACATCTACCAAAAACGCATGTATCAAAATGCCGACGAGCACCAATACAGAAGAAGATTTGACTGAAATGCCTATAAATAAACTTTTTTGTAAACACGCCTGAATGACATCCGCAGCAACATTTGTGACGTCATCAGGCCTTCTGTGGTTTTGCTCAAAGGTGCAGGCAGTTTCGTCACCTTTAAACATTTGACTAATTTACAAGTAATCTAAGTGTTTAAATGTAACCTTTGTATGTTTATATAACACAAGTCGTACTGATACGAACATCTCCAATGTGTGTGTGTAACATTGATTAACATTGAAATACATGGCTTTTCTTAGTTGTAATAGTTAATTTTCGGTAACTTGAAATAACTGATTAATGCTGTTTGAGAAAGATGGCTGGTATCGGCTGAGATGATGATACGCAATAAAGACTCAGTCCTGAACAAATATAAACTTCCAAATCGCTGTCCAACATCATATTTTTCATCAGGTCCGGATGAGAAGGTCCAGGGCTTTCAATGATCGCCCCCCCCCCCTGATTTTTGGATAATTTGTCACATGTGTGTACATCTCCGATCGTCTTGCACGTCAACGGGAAACATCTGACAAAGTAAAACAGTTTTTTGGGCTCTAAAACTTATTCGACAAAGACTGCCCTTCCAGGTGTTGTAAATTGGGCTTACTTTTTCATGTAAAAATCAGTCTTTGGTAACTGTCGGTCTCTACGTACAATCAGCATGCGATTGTACAGCAGTACTTCCCAGGCCGACAACAAATTCGTTTCAGATATAAATCTAGAAAATTTCTAGATGGTATTTTAATTTAAGTGTTGTAAGATGGTTGAATGTTAGACGCAAACAATACTTTTAAAATGATACTGGTTGATTGTATTCTTAATACACTTAGCATGAAAATAGAAAATTAATTACCAAATTCTTTCTGAACGTCATTTCCATAAACAAGCATTGGCTTTTCAGTACATTGTATGTACCCAAAGTACACTGGTAGAAAAACAATTTACTTGCATTGACGGCTAGCTCAGTCAACCATTTATTGCAATTAGCGTTGAGATATGGGTATTGTCAATATGTATGTAATGAATTTACACTAAATAACAACCAACTGGCCTCAGATTAATGAGTTTAGTTGACGAGATGTCTGTCGCACAGACCAAATTTTTAAGATTATTTGTGTTACAAGATATTTCAACTGTTTTGATTAATAATATAACTTTTCCCTTCTTATACCTCTTCCTGTTAAAATATTTGAAGGCTTTAACTGTGCTGAAGACTTTAGTGACGTTATTATGACGTCATATAGCATTTTCGTCACAGGGTGGCGAATTTGGGTGCATGGCAAATGAAATTTGCGTACACTAACGTTATGTTTGTATTGGAATATAAACATACAATTTTTTTTTTTTACTTTTTCAATGACATTTTAAAGAAACAGGAAATGGAAGACTAACATAGGATCTTTCCCTACCTTTCGTGTAGAACAGAGAAATCTCCAAGGAGGATGGAGAGTTTTTAGTAATTTTTTGAAAAACTTAAAACACTTCTGTTAAAGGGCTGTTGGACTACCCTGTATAACCATATTGTATTAAAAGGACATTTAGACTAATATATGGCTAAGTATGACTTTTAAGGGCTGTTATACAAGATACATGTATTGGAAAACTGATATATCACAATACAGATGCATATCGCATTGTATCACAACACAGAAATGAAATTTCTCTGTGTCACAATATATTTACACATTTTGATTACCGGTATGCCAACAACCATAAACAGTGGTAAGAATCAGTTGAAATTTCATGATTGATGGTACTTTTCATAAAGTGTGATGCACATGACATGATTCAGTTTAAAAACATTCTTACAACAATTTCTTTTTAAATCCAGTATCGTTTTGCTATGACAATACATGTATATCGGGATGCATATCACAAAACATCACTTCTGTATTGCAATATATCATGATACACTCCAAGCATATTGTACCAACCCTAAGAAACTTATTGTTTTGATTGGCCATAATATAGGGCCCCGTATACACTGTACATGTACAGTTTCTTTTTTCTTTTTGGTCAGTTGTAGACTAAGTACTGCAGCTAAGCTCATGTAACTTTGCATGCATGTGCATGTGCCTTGATGAGAATAGCATGTTTTACAGCATTTTTGCAACCTTCACCTTTGACCTTGACCTCTTACCTTTATTAAAACTTTGCAGTCATGTTACTAAACATGCTAATGTGTTTTCACGATTACGGCCTCATTTACAGTTGGTTTGTGACCTTTGCTTTTGACATATTTTATTTTTCTCTATTTTTAGTCCTAGAAATACATCTGAAGTATATGGAATAAAACTTAAAATCAAGTCATCAAAATGAGTGGGCCCTCATCTACTGTTGGAAGAGTGGACCGTCTTGCATCACAAGTTGAAGATGATGCCATGCCTGATGCCTGTGGAAGTAAGACTTTTGATAATAAACATGAAGTTGAACTTAGTGTACTTAATTAGAACATTTAGAACTTGTGATGGAAACTACATGTACTATTCTAATTAAAGGGGCTTTAAGATGAAATATGCCCATTTATTAATATCACATGCACTTCTAAATGAAGTTAACTCATTATTTTTCTTCTGAGAAACACTTTCTGTGGTCAGTATATTTTAATGTTCAAATCTATACTTAGTTGTACAAGAATATGTCACTGCGTAATTGATCTATTATTAAAGGACAACATCATTGCTGTGAAAATGCTACTGTCATTTCAAAGAAAAGAAAATTAAACAATGCTTTTTGTCGATCTGTATGTGTTTTGAAAAAGCAGGGATGCATTTGTATAAAGAAAAAGTAGTAAAATCAGTGCTATCCGTCTTCATCCGTCGTCGTGCGTCATGCGTTATCATTCTACATTTTCAACTTAAGCTGAAATACTGTCGAAGGGATTTCATTGATACTTCATGGGAATGTTACTGACATCTCCCTGACCAAGTGTTGTTATTTTTCGGGTAAAACTATTTCAAACTTAAAGTCAAGTTCTACTGGGCCGATTTAACTGAAACTTGGTAGGAATGATAGACTCATGGTCCTGACTAAGTGTTGTTATTTTTCGGGTTGATCAGAAATCCGATATAGCCGCCACGGTCGCTATTTTGAAAATTACTATTTCAAACTTAAAGTCCAGTTCTAATAGGCCGATTTAACTGAAACCCGGTCTAGGAATGATCAGCTCATGGTCCTGACAAACTTAACTTTACGTTATATTTCACTTTTTTTACTCAAATTGGTAGGGATGATGGACATCATTATCTCCATTTCATAATTCAAAAACAAAAACAAATACTGTAGGACTCAGGTGACCGTTGAGGCCCATTGGCCTCTTTTTTGAAACTTTTTCTCAAAAAATGTATGTCAGCAATAAATTCCCCATAAATATTTAGAACAAAGAAATAATGCAGTATTTTCTGAACAGTCTGGTAAACCTTCATTTTTCAGGACCTCCTCCATTTATGAACAGTCCCAACTTGAGGCCTGAAACCAGTGGAAGCTCCGCACCCTGTCAATCCACTAAAGGAGAATCTGGTACGTAATCGTATCTTAAAAATGTATCGACATATAAACTTATAACAGCTAATCGAGTCGTTGTTGTAACAACCTAAACCTTAGATGAGACATCTACTTCTGTAGAATTTTGATGCCAGACCTCATGATCAAGAATCACACTGATATATGAAAGGTGGCTTTGTAACATGATGAGTTGAGTAGGCATGTAATTTAACAACAAATCATCAGTATATTTCAATAATTAATCTTGAATATCTCTCAATTCAGTTGCATCAGTTGTCATTGAAAAATTTGATTTCAGTTCAGTTCCAACTTGCTCAAAAGTCACAACTCCAAGACTCAATTATTACACCTTTAGGCTTTGATAGTCACAACTCTCAAACTCAAGTCACGCCTCCCAGCTCTAGTCACACATCCAGGCTTCAATAGTCATATCTTCCAGCTTCAATAGTCACAACTCTCAAACTCAAGTCACGCCTCCCAGCTCTAGTCACACATCCAGGCTTCAATAGTCATACCTTCTGGCCTCAATAGTCATACCTTCCAGCTTCAATTGTCACACATCTCCAACTCAAGTCACACCTCCAACTCAATAGTCACACCTTCTGGCCTCAAAAGTCACATCTACCAACTCAAGTCACACTTTCTGGCTCAAAAGTCACATCTACCAACTCAGAAGTCACACTTTCTGGCCTCAAAAGTCACATCTACCAACTCAGAAGTCACACCTTCTGGCCTCAAAAGTCACATCTACCAACTCAAGTCACACTTTCTGGCCTCAAAAGTCACATCTACTAACTCAGAAGTCACACCTTCTGGCCTCAAAAGTCCCACCTCCCAACTCAGAAGTCAAACACCTTCTGGGCCTCAATAGTCACACCTCCCAACTTAGACACACTTTCTGGCCTCAATAGTCACACTTTCTGGCCTCAATAGTCACACTTTCTGGCCTCAATAGTCACTCTTTCTGGCCTCAATAGTCACACTTTCTGGCCTCAATAGTCACACTTTCTGGCCTCAATAGACTTCTGGTCCAATAGTCACACTTTCTGGCCTCAATAGTCACACCTCCCAGGCTTGATAGTCACCATTGTTTTGTGCAATGAATCTTAAGAATGAGTGATGTGAAAAGAGTACTGGTATTAGATTGGCAAAAATTAATAATGAGCAATTAGCGGCATTCAGACTTTCATGTATTAGCATTCTGTTTGCTTATCTAAAAATCCAAAATAATCATCATATGGCACTTTCATATTAGAGCATCTACACCTTTAAATATAACAATTCTTAATGTAGTGTAAGGAGGTATGGAGAGGTTTGGGTGGTGCAGTGGATAGTGCACTCTTCTTTCACAAAGACGGCCTGGGTTCAAATCCCTGATTGGACATGATAAGATATTGGGTCACCTGCCTGACCATGTGGGTTTTCCCTGTGTTCTTCTTTCTCCTCCCACATTAAGACCCCCTGCGTGCTAACATCTGTGCCAAAAATATGATTAATATAAGTTGATCTTACTTGTTCATAATTGGTGTAAGTTAAATAAAGTGTATATTTTGTAGAGTTTCATAACCACCCTGGTGACTGGTTTATTATATTGGTTAAGTCTAACACAATCGCACTTACAGTTACAAATGTATGAGAACAATTTGTATAACATGTTTTAGGGCTTTAATTGAAAGAACACTTCAGCTGAGATGTATTCGAAATATACCACTGCAGTGTTTTCAATACTCCAATAGTTTACCCAACTTTTGAATTAAAAAGAAATTTTGATAAGAACATTTTTTCACAATTCACTATCATGTTAAAATAGTTCGTATTATTACTTCAGTTTTTAGAGGAACTGGGCAAGTACTTGAGACAAGTGAAGGAAGTTCTGGTGGTAGTGAACAGATTCCATCAGGAAGAAGCCAGGATTATGCACAACATATTCCACCATCAGGATCCCAGATCAATGACTCGTTTGATAAGTTTATGGAAAAGTACTCTTTTCACCATCGTTATTCCAGTTCTGAAATACATGTATTCCGGCAAAGGTTACAAGTAGTCAAAAAATACTTCGAGCGTTTACCTGATGAATTGAAAGCATCTTACTCTGATGTCATGGTTCTGTATAGTGAAAAAGACAGACCTGCTGCTGAATCATTCTGTCAAAGTCTCAATGATCTAACGCTTGAAAATGGAAAGCTTGTGAAGGCAGTTTTATATGATGCCATGGATTTTGCCAATGCCAAACGCAGAATGTTTGGAAGTTTGGAAATAGCTTTTGAGCGTTGCACTTTTGCATTTGTGTACCTGACTAAAGAGTTCTGTAAGTGCGAATGGTCACAGATAGCAAGTGAAGAATGTCTAATGGAAGCCATTTACAACAAGGACAAACGTTGGTGTGTTGTGCCAGTGTACACAGTGCAACGTACTAAGGCAGATTTCCGCATTCCTATGGGTCTAAACTCACTGAAAGGCGTCAACTTTTACAATAACGATGACTTTTACCGACGAGGATTACAGAGTTTGATTGGTGGCAAAATCCACAAGAGGGAGGATAATGAGGAAAAGCTGTTTCTTGAGCAATACACACATGCACTTAAATTGGAAAATAAAATGCAAATGGAGGCGCAACAGAGACAACAGAAGCTTGAGGAAGCTGAACATCTGAAGTCATATCCTCCTTCAAGCTCAAGCAAGAAAGAAGGATCTCGCTTACATGAAATGTCATATGACCCAGAATCATCGGAGTCATTTGATTCTGGTGTCTTTACTGCAGGACAATTTCCTCCGAAAACAGATTCAAATAGATCATTGTCAAATTTTCAGCCCAAGAGTTCTGTGTCCGGATACCCATCTGGAGGAAGTTTGATATCTTCGGGTCCGCAAGGTGACCAATCTGACTCACTCATGTCGTACAGCATGGATGAACAAATGTCAGTGACAACAGACATTAGTCAAGGTAGTAACGATTCTAGTTTACAAGCAGACATGGCCTTTTCTCAACAGATTCCTAAAATGCAATCAGGCATGCATGGGAAGGAAGCAGTGGCAAAGACGTATTTGCCGGAAAGTAAAATGTTTGAGGAGGCAACAGGAGGAAAACCTGACTTAGACAAAGATGGGAAGGTGGTGGTACATCACATCCACACCCATACACACATTTATTCAGATAAGAAGCCTGAAAAGTCAAAGAAGAGTGTTGTCAACATTTATGGTGCAGAAAATGTTTTGATTGGAGACCACAACACTGTTGTTGAGGGTGGTACTCAACACAGTCCTGCTCCTTCTGACAACGGTCCAGAGGTGGGTGCTAACCCAAGGAAGAAACCTAACTGGTAAGCTCAATGAACTTGTACTTTTATCATGAACATTTTCATGCTTAAAAAAAATGCTGATTTCATTAATTTGTGATCATGTAAATAAAAAAAAAAATCATGACAATAAAAGTGCATGCCATTTGTATTTATATACCAGTGTTGCCCCAATTGTAGGCTGACATGAATATTTGTCATGTTAGGTTGTCAAAGAGCTACATGTTTATGATATTATTGTCATACTTTCTCAGAAGGTAGACAAGCCATGTCAACCTGTAACTGTGGACTCTAGTGTTAGCTTTAGAATTTACTGAATTCGCCACTTTGGCTTCCAGGGGTGAACATTTTGTGGTTGTAAAATGGGAAGATGCAAATATATTCATTTGATGTTGCTGAAGTTTCTGTGATGGACAAACAAGAAACCAGTGGCCAATTGTTAACACAATAAATGCCCCAAGGTCAATATTTCTTCCTTTCTGATGAAGGTCTTTTTTGAAAATTCTGATTCCCTTTTCCATAGACATGCATGTGGCCAATACATATGCAGGTACCCAGCAGGTACATCACTGTGCTTTTAACAAAAACAGAATTTGTTCTTTTGCATGATTTTTTTATCTGATAAATATGCAAAATGTATTATTTCCTTTCAAGTGTTTATTTTGAACATTCACCATCTGTTTTACCATATTTCAAAATAAAATCAGCAACAATAGCATTCGCTGTTGAAACTAAATTTAACGTGCTTATTAAAAGTGATTTGGTCACCAGGGCTAATCGTTTCTTTCCTCCTGATACTGTGTTGTAGGCAGTTCATCTGAATTTCAAACTTGTTTAATGACATTGGTTTGTTTATTTTCAGATAATGTGATTTTAAATTGGGCCTTTATTAACAGATATATTTGTGATCATAAACGAAATTCTCATATAAATGAATTTTATAATCTTTTTGTCACCTGAGTTATTCAGGTGACATATTGTAGTTGCCTTTGTTTCCCTGTTGCTCCACTCAGCACTTATTTGTGTGAAGATTTTTTACTCAGAATTATGTAATATTCAGTTTGGTGCAGGTGACTGCCCATGGGCCTCTTGTTAGAGTCACTAATATCTAATCTAAATTGTAGAAATTCAATTGAAATAAAAATTGCTGTTTCAGTGATCATGATAGGAGTCCATCCATGTCTAGTCCAAAGTCTATGGAACGTCCTAATCGACCCTCTATGGAGAATGCTAGTCGCCAATCCATAGATGGACATCCATCATCACTGCCGTCGCCGGAGATTCATGATACAACGACGAAGAAAATGCCTGCTTCTCCGAATGATGAGTCTAACATAGAAGGAAATCTGATGGACACTCAGGAAAAGACAGAGATGTCGGTGAGCTCCGACAGGCAAGCTAGTACAGAGGCTAGTAAAACTTATTACAACCCCATGACAGCTGAAATGGCCCCTGCAAGTTTTCCGTCAACAAAAGTGGCAAGTGTGCCATCAACAAAAGTGGCAGCAAGTGTGCCATCAACAAAAGTGGCAGTAAGTGTGCCATCAACAATTGTGGCAGCAAGTGTGCCATCAACAAAAGTGGCAGCATGTGTGTCATCAACAAAAGTGGCAGTAAGTGTGCCATCAACAATTGTAGCAGCAAGTGTGCCATCAACAATTGTGGCAGCAAGTGTGCCATCAACAATTGTGGCTGCAACAGTTCAGTCAACAGATGTGGCACCAAATATTCCATCAGCAAATGTTGCTGTAAATATTCCATCAAAAAAGGTTGGAGAAAATACTTCTATAGGTAACAGCACTCACAGTATGGAAAACGCCTCAGGCACTGGCATAGTGCCTGCATCTAATGTAAAAAAAAATCTGTCAAAAAGGCCGATTGTCTTTTCACGGAATAGTGCAAAGCCTCAAGCCACGGCAACGGTAATGCCATTACAAAATCAACAAACCACCAGTTCCAGTGACAATGAGTTCAGAAACGATTTTGGCCATTCATTAGCTCCCAGTCAGTGCCAGCAAAAATCTCAGACAGACCAGAAAGAAATATTTCAGGGTCACAATACGCATGTGAAAACACCTGTATCAAGGGACTCTGAAGACGAAGATGAAACAGAAGTAAAACAAGTGGCTAGTGTCTCTCCACAAAATCATATGGACGTGGAGCCTGACTGCCAAAACGAAAGCGAAACTTTCCTTAAGAGCTACAGTCGCGCAGGTAGGTCCCATCCCTGACTTATTGTGGTAGTTATTGACATGTAACATGTCGTAGTTACAGACAGGTGGTATCAAACAGATGTGGTATATATATTTGGTAGTTCTAGTGGGTGATATCAAACAGATGTGGTATAGATATTTGGTAGTTCTAGTGGGTGATATCAAACAGATGTGGTATAGATATTTGGTAGTTCTAGTGGGTGATATCAAACAGATGTGGTATAGATATTTGGTAGTTCTAGTGGGTGATATCAAACAGATGTGGTATAGATATTTGGTAGTTCTAGTGGGTGATATCAAAC
>JAUMHH010020894.1:0-10720 GCA_032359455.1 Chlamys rubida | reverse complement strand
ACCTTGAAATGTAAAAAGCCGCCATTTTGACTCCAGTGCGTAAGTCTGTGACGTCATGTACTTGTCCTAGGCGTGACTTCACAATTGAAACAATGAAACTTACAACCAATCACAGGGCTGATAGGTCATATTACATGGGTTAATACACAAAAAAATATGTCATGGGTATATTTACTGGATAACACAGTACATGATGTGATAAATAATGTTATGAGCTTGCAACTGTATTTAACAACATTTGTTATTTAAGAACTCTTCATGTAATTACCATCAGTCTAAATCATATTTTATACAGATGGAACACTGATTAAAATCAATAAAAAATGTAATGGACTACAATGTTTGCTAAGGAGAATTCACATTTTTAAAAGGAACTTATATAAGGATTAGATGTACTGTAATGTGTTGAATTATTCTGGTGTACTTTGCTAAAATTGGACATTGTTAAATTATGATGGCCAGGCCCAGTTTCATGAACAATTCTTAATTCTATGAAATTCCTTAATCTAAGTTTTTCCATTGGAAATCGTTGCTGGAGTAAGAATGTTTTGTTAACCCGAACAATGCTTTCGCATTGAATTTTCAAGAGACTGGGGTCAGGTACATGTAAGTGTATGTCATTCGTTAAGTCAAATGTATTCAAGCAGGAGGTGTCTATGTAATAAATCATTTTATTGCATGCATCCTGTCAGAGTGAAATGTTAACGTTTTAGCATGATTAAATAAAATGGCTGAAGAGGTGGAATAAGATGGTATTGTTAGTCTTGATTCTTCCTCTGTGAAAATTGCTTTGACACTGATGGTCTCTATAGAATGTACCTGCTGCGGCATTTGTGAATTAAAACTGTCCAAAAAAGTTACCCATTACACAGTATAACAAATTTCTGTCATCATTTCTATTGTTTTTATAGGCAGAGTTTTTAAATAGATTTGATTTGATTTGCTGAATTTGGTGTTTACAGAGCTACAGTGGTAATGACAGAGCTGGCAAAGCCTTGTGCTGATCAGAGACTGGACACAGGATCTCCTACACAGCAGGCCACAACACATGGTAAGTGTATACTCTACAACAGGAGGTCCGTGGATATTGTCTGAGCCTGTCATTATTATATTGTGGTAGTAAAATTATATATGTAGGATGGTTGGTTATGTTTACTGGTTGGTTCTGAATCTATGTTTTGTAGGTTTTACTAGCTAGCAGATCAATGCGCAGTGAACTCTGTTTAAAAAGATAAATAGTAAAGTGTTATCCAAAAAGTATAACATAGAATTTTAAGCCTTTCTCTCTATTAAGGTGATTTCATTTTGTATTATAAGTAGGATTGATAATAACCAGTATACATTTGTAATATAATAGTTATATTTCAATTAACCATATTTCATTAAATGGATTTTCCAGAAATAATATTTTGAGGGAACCTTCCACATTCTGTTGTCCTTTGACTCGGGATACATGTACACCATTTTATTAAAGAAATTACACAAAATATATATTGTTAGGCCCCCACCATTCAATATCATCCAATATTTATTCCTTAGTAAACCTGTAACTCCTTTATTTCTGATATTGTATGTCTTGGTTACTTACCTTTTATCATGCTGGAAATATATTCAGGCTAGTACATGTGTTTAACAGCAGAACTAACCAGCTGTACATTAGTATAGAATTCAATTAAACATCCAGCGATATTTTATGTAATATTTACATCCAGTATATTTTGATGGACAAAGATTGTTTATTGTAAATAGTTCAGATTAGACACCAGCTGTATCAGTGGAGATTTTACTGGCTGGTTTTAATTTTAATCATTTCATCTTCTCTGCTTTAGGTTTTGTCAAAAATGATAAGGAAGCTGAATCTATAGTGACAACAGATCAGGAGGAGACATCTGATGACTCTGAAGACATGGATGAGGATTTAGGATGCTCAATTTCAAGAAATAATTTTTCATCGAAAAAGAAAACCAGGAACAAAAAAAATAAAAAGTGTATTGTTCAGGACCAGATGACAAAACTCAGTCTGAACCAAGCCACTGAGGAATTGGAGCGTGTTGATTCTCTGGACGATTTGCTTCAACTTGTGATAAGAACTGAGTGTCCAAACGTAGGTGGTCTTTACAGAAAGAAGTGTGTGGAACGTTTACAGAACCTAGTGGTAATCTCTAAAACAAAGAAAAAACATCAAAACCAGGCCAAGTTTGTGAAAAAGGGGAAAATATCAGTCAGGAAGTTTCTTTTATTGAATGTAAGTACAGAATCCAGTGTAGTTCAAGAGGACAGTGTGTCTCGCAAACAGCTCAGAATTGTGAAACTAGAGGAATTGCAGACACAGCAGGATGTTACGGATCTGCTGGTGAATTTCAGACGTAATAATTCAATTTTTCTTCAAGGCAGATGTGTTAGAATTGAGGACCAAAAATGTGCAAGAAGGATACGCGTTGCTTTGAAACAATGTATGAGTAAGATAAAGAGGAATTCAGACGCTACCGAACAGTCGGTCAACCAAGCTGTTAAAGTAGTGACATCTGTTGTAGAACAGATTGAAGGAGATACTCCAGACATCTCCGAGGATCAGGCAAATGAGAGCATCTGGGAGTCGGAGCAAGCAGAAAACACTCCATGTAAAATTAACAGTGTGAAAAAAGGCAAAAAAGCCGGGTTAGAGGACACTTTGAAAATTACAGCAAAGGCAGGAAAAGAAAAGAAGAAAAAAATGGAAATGATTGATGCAAAGACAGTGGATATAAAAACACCAACAAATATTACTCCACTGAAGAGAAAGACATCTACGGAAGAAAGTGGGGATATCATTCCAGAGAAAAAGACAATAAAAACTTCAGGTTCTAAAAAGCAAAAACTGAAACTTTCCATTTCTGTAGAGAAAAGTCAAAGGAAGAACAAGAAAACAGGAAAGAGTAAAGCTAAAACGAAATAGAATGGAAGTATAAATACATTTGTGCAGTATCATGGTGTTAACAAAAGGGTCTTATGCAAAATATACTGCAAACCATTTGTACTAAATTTGACATGTCACTCGAAATACATCTGTTTTAATTTATAATTTGTAATGATAAATGACAGCAAAATACTATCATTTAAATAAAAACAAAATCACTGATAGTAAAAATATCTGCATTTGAATACAAATATAATTTCAATTTGTTTGTTTGTTGTTGTTTTTTTTAATATAAAATACAAGATAATGTACCAAGGATTGTTTGAATGTGACTTTTTGTAATCAAGATAAAATCCTTGATATCACAGGCAATCCTATATGGTGTGGCTGCCCTTTAATAGTTCTGACTATAGCTGCCTTTCAATCAGTCATAGTGTTAGAGTGCTGTATGGTAAGCCTAGACTGCAATCTGACAATTCGTATAGGCCAGATAGACCTACTTTTGGGATATGTATGAATGACAGCAAGAGGTTCAATGTTAAGTTTTAAGAGAAATTGATCAAACACCATTAACTTATGAAAAGGTGACACTCAGAATTGTATTTGATCAACCTGTACATTATATAAAAATTTCCAGACAACACTTTCAGTTCCACGATACCAAGAGTGGTCACACTGCACACATGGGTGTTAGTTTATCAGCAGGTGCTTGTGATGCTTGTCTTATTACTTCTGTGAAGATCAGTTTAAGGTAGAGTGTGACAACAATTTTCTACTGTTTTAGGTCACATAACAAGTCATCATCCTGATAAATTGATGTTGTTTCCTCATACCAAGACAGTTATTAGTGGAAAGCCTTTAAAGGAAGTTAGAAAATTTAAAAGCTTTTCCTAGTAACTTTGCACAAAAGTATAACACAACGGATATCATCACCCACAGGGGTTCGTTCCAAATGTCTAATACACATGTGCACGTCTGCGTTAACCCTTATCAGTATAGCATATGTGTATTAGACACTTGTAACGAACCCCTGCTATCACCGGTGGCGGATTGGTTAGGCATCTCTCATAACGGAGCCAAAATGTTTTTTATGAAAAAAAGAAGCCATAAGAAATATATTTTATTTGTATGTTACACTTTGCTGAAGGAAATGAGCAAGCAACTCCAAATGTCAAACAAATTAGAACTCTTCTTTGTTGGACCCAGACACTCTTTAATATTGCATACAATGCTAATAACGTAAACGCAGAGACATAGGTGTAGTATACACGTCTCTGGTAAACGATAGCGATTTGAATGAACAATTATAATCGATGTCGGTACGTCACAAGTAAAGTTGTTACTAAACTATACTCGATGATTCTGCATAGTTCACGGGGTATAGACCTTAACATTGAATGGTTCTGGAACAATGTGGACGGCAACAAGTTTTGAGGCATTGGTTGAAGTTCTGTTTCCCAAAGTAAACGTGGGCCCATTATTGCATCTAGTGTATCCAGGTCAATAAGGTATCCAATAAGGTATCCAGGGCAATAAGGTATCCAGGTCAAACGTCATTAAATTCGTATTCAGTTGTCTTGTACGAACATACACTGCTCAAACCTAAATTGATCCATGGGGGTCTGATAAGAAAATATCGGTGTTTTGTTCAGTATATTATAATATTATAGAATGCACAAAATAATATACATTTTATCAAAGGTAGTTTATGTTTCATACATAGATTCGCATGACATTGCATGCACTATGTATAGCTATATGTGGTTTGGAGTTAATTGGGATAAAACGTAAGACAAATCACGTTTACCGTACTAGCTTTCTTTCCGCACACCATAAGTTTCAATAGCCTGTAGTGTACATAGGATCTGCAACACATCTTCGAAACTTCGTAAAGGGATAATGTATACGTACGTCACAGGACGTAATACTAGAGCAAATTCGTGGCATTAAATACTTGTCTGGACGAAATTCAGTAGATTTGACGACCATCTATATCTTCATGTCGTTATCACAGCAACAGGTACAATTCAAAGCATCGTAATGTTTGTCCGGAAGAAAACTACTTGACAATTGAACGCTATTCATGGAATCATAACATTCATGTTTGTCTCGATCAAGGTCAGGGGTAGTTGGTTGACTTGTTATATTTTCTGAGGAATTTCTTCTGAATGGCAGAAATTATTGTCCTAAAATGTAGTGAATGGATGGATCAGAACTGGACGATGTATATCGTGCCAACGGCCACGTGTATGACGACTAAAGTATATAATGGTCATCTAGGGCCTATTCGTTTATGCGGAACAACATGTTTGACCGTTTATAAATGTAACAATTTCAAATATAAGTCCTGGCGGACCTGCAAATGTTTATGCAGGCCTTGCAAGGCTTTGTCCGTGACAAAATGTCTAATTACGTCTGCGAAAAAAAGTTTACCACATTTTGTGCAAATTTGATTTTGCTCTGTGGGTGGACACGTTATCATTTTACATACATATTTATATACGTATTGGTAGGGTACTGCACGGTGTTCATTCTTGATGCGTCTTGCAGGGGGACATCTGTTGTATCACGACTATTAGACTTTTTGTTTTTGGTAATGGCGTTTATTCTTGATGTGTCTTGCAAGGACTATGTGACATATTGTATCACGACAAGACACTTGTTTTAATTTGGTAGAGGACTGGAGTTCATTCGTGACGTGTCATACAAGGGGACATATATTGTATCACCTCTAGACAGTGTGTCGCGGTATAGGGCGTGTATTGCTTTGCAAAACTTTCAAAATTTCTTTTCTGTTGCTTTAGGTTTACTTTCAATGAGTAATCAATATGCTGATTATTATTCATACCCCCACATCCTTTCCGGTATACAGCAATGACGTGCGTTTCCGTATAGTGAAAGGCCATGGCCAGTGTGCAAGCTATATCACTAGCCCACTCAAGAGCATCGTGTCGAAAGTATTCGCAGTTCGCCTAGATTTTCTCTGTATTTGATGAATTGTGGTGGTAATTACCAGCCTGAGGTGGGGAACAGAATCTATACTCGATATATATGGGACAGACCACCCAGGGGACTGAGGGGCGGGGCCAATATAAGTATCAGAGTTCAAAACCTTCGACAGACTTTATCTGTGAATCTTACTGGCGGATTTAACCAATATTTCTTAAAGTGAAGCTTAGACGATGGACACTTAATTCTCCAGAAGGGGCCGACATAGGGAGTAAGGAATCACTTAGTACAAAATCCGAAACAATCATATATTCGACTTTCCAGAAACTGTCTATCAGATTTTGATGGAGAATGGTGGTAATCATTAACTGACACGGGATCAGAATCTTCACTCAATATGGGTCTGATCCCTATGAGCCCTAGTGGCGGAGCAAAACAGTTGTCAAACTGACTAAACTTTCAACAGCCTTCCTCGGACCTAGATATGTTAGAATCCAATCCTCTTCGTTGGATGGAAGGGTGGGAAGATACTTTATCAAAATTTTGAATTCCAGTACCCCTGGGTCACCTTTCCCCTCCCCCTAGAACAGGGGTTAATGAATAATTAATAAATAAAAAAACAACATATTTTGTTATATGTTCCATTTGTACGTTGATTTATTTTATTTTAAATAAATAAAATTGTATACTTACCTTTCACTGCATGCATTCTACATTTTCTGTCAAGCTATATTCAGTTATAAAAATATATTTTGCACTTCATATAATACTGTTAGGTATATTCAATTACTTTACAGGGTTTTAGAAACACAAAAGAAGTTTTGCCAGCAGTATTGTAAATCAAACATACATAAAAATATGTACAAGTTGTATGATCTATAAAACAGTTCAACACGAATGTATATTAAGTAATCAAGTCATTAAATGAAATTAAAATAATGTCACATTGTAAATATGTGAACCGCCAACACTCGCACTAATCGGAAAATTATACAATTAATATCAGTACACAGGCATATATACCGGACCAGTTGTCGATCGTCAAGTAGATATTTGATAAAGAATATATATTTTTCAAATACTTTTGAACGATGGTGCATTTTTAATTACGGACACGGATTTTTGTACATGTTGAACACGCAAAGTTTGTAAAGTCTTCATATGATGTTAGCTTTTGCAACGAGATTAAATACAAAACAAAATTACGCATATTATAGTCGGAGATAAAGCGTTTTTCATCTCAGAGATATGCCACTAATTTGAGCTTAAAAGGTAGAACCAATCAGGGTATGTCGAACGTATTACTCTTTGCCGCTTCACATCATTGTACACGGTCAAGTCTTATTTGTGAATACTGCTTTGTCTAATCCACAACACAGACATTAGATAATGTGTTTCGATAACAAACTTCATTAGTATTCGATGATTTGTTAATACTGTACAGCTAAATAAGACAAGGGTATTTGGAACCTATTAAGTATTATCCTACTTCATGTGTTCTTAAATACTCCAGGGAACCAGAGTCTATAAAGAAAAACAGCACATTTTAACCTCAGGCGCCTATGCCATCAACCAGCTCTCCTATAGTTCACACACAAGGAGTTGATTCAAATACTTTTAAAGGTTCAAAATATTTGATTGGTGGATGGCGATGTTTATAGTCTGTACAAGTATTTGAAACGTTAACAGGGATATCATGTTCAGTACAAAGTTTGTGCATTAGAAGAGTCCACAGCAACTCTCAGGAACATGGTGTCGTCTTTGAGATATGTCTCCGTTTCCAGTTTAGTATGGAGAGCAAAGCGGGGAACGCCACAAGCAATGTTCATTTCCGACTTTGGTCTTTGGAAGCTGCCACTACTCGCATTAGGCATGAATTGTTCGCTGACATGTTGATAGGTGCCGTTTTGGTCTAAAATTTTCATAGAAATGGGTAGCTGGAAAGGCCAAGGCAGAAGTGCATCGAAGTCGCCTCGCATCACAACTACGAAAAATGATAAGTAAGATCCCTTCCCGGTCCCATCACCATTCAGATAGATCCGTCCACAAAGCTTGTATCCATACCTACTGGTATAAAACGGTTGACTGTACAAAGACAGGGTTTTCCCGGAAACGGCCTCGCGTTTTCTACGACTGAAATCTCGGATCTTCCACATCAAGACACCATCGTAGTTTACTGTTTCCTGCAGCTGAAGTCGCAGGTCTAATTCACAAAGTCGGATATCCATATGTCCAACCTGCTTTTCTACCTGCTGTATAACGTTAGAGTTTCCACCTGGAGAGAAAAAATCATATACACATAATAATAATAGTATACTTCATTACAACCTCTGCCTCATAGGGCATCAATGTTTTGTTGACCTGGCTTTTTTATTGTTGAAGTACAGATGTGTTATCTATAAGTACATAAGTGAATTAATTGGCACAGTGCCAGTATAGCCGCATGAACGCCGAAAATACATCGATCAACACAAAGCTGAAGTGAAGAAATTTGAATATTAGGATAATGAGTAATCACGATTGCATACCCCCAGCACCACCTCCAATCACTCCAGCACGCTCTATGTTGGTCATTCTCTGATTGGATGTCTGCACTGCCTCCTTCATCACCGTGACTTCATTCTTGAGTTTATCAACAGACTCCACAGACGCTTTGTCTTCAAGTCGGCGTCCTGTCTGTATTACCCTTTCTCCATTGCTGGCCAGATATTTCTAAAATATGAGTTTCATTAAATGTATTTTATTTCATCTATAATGTAGCCAAAAAATAACGCCTGAAATATTTGTGAATACTTTTACCCCAAATCTGCATTTTTGAAAATATATCGATAACAAATGACCTTAATCTTTAAGATAAATACGCTTTTGTGATGCGCATTGCCAGTGAAATGCGAGAATATAGAAACAAGGGAAACCTTTATCTGAAAGTTTTGGAAAGATCTGCCAAATACTTGTTAAAAAATAGCAATGATTACTCGAACCGTCAAAATTCAATATGGTATCCTAGCGGCCATCCTAATTTTTCCATCAGTCTCAAAATAGAACACGCACAACGTAAGACCATGGGTCTAGCTTCCTTTCATTTTAAAAGGATCTGTCAAGGAATTCTTGAGAAATAATGAACCATCAAAACCAAAGGTGGTCGTCTGGTGGTTAACTTGCTAGTTCAAAAGTATCAATATAACACAGGCTAAGGGATATAATCATACGGAATTTGACGAACATCTGTTAACTGTTTCTAAACAATAGCGATACAAATTGAATCGTCCAAATCCAAGATAGTTGTTATCAGCGGCGGGCTGTAAAAATCGCCCATCGTCCGTAGTTAGGGGCTGTCCTCAAACAATTTTTGTTATTGCTATTTCTAAAGACTCCAGAAGATCTAAACGGGTTTTTCTCCAATTTCATATGGTTGTTCCCCTTCGTCTTTAGTTACGCTTATATCGTTTTAAATCGTATCGATAAAAAACAGATGGCTTCAGATAATGGTAGGATAAATACAACCTCAAAATATCACGCTCCTCGTTTTATATGCAACCTTATCAACCGCTAACCAATTTCGAGGTCTCTATTCTTCTTTTTAACTATCACAATACGTTTTTATTGATTTACCTGGGAAATATTGGCATTATAACGAGGTTTATTATGTAGATACTATTTCACAATAGTAATAGATTTCATGAATATGAATATTCGCAAGAAAATGCATTAGCAGCACACTTGCAAAAATAAGGTGATCTGCAGTTAAGTTTATGTTATCGCAGACTTGCCGCGTTAAGGGTGACATGCTTATGTCATCTTTTAGTCATATGTGACCAGTGTTATACGACCTTCCAATTTTTATTTCCATTGTGCTTGAATTGAGATATCACAACAAAGTCGACGGACATTTGTAATTAACTTTCTACGTTGAACTCATTTTCATTTCATATGAGAATGATGGAAATAGCCGCGATGTGTACTCGTTTTACTAATCTCGTACACAATGTCGATTCAAGATGTTATATTCATAACAAAATATGTTTATATCATACCTTCATTTCCTGAATTGATGTTTTGTTAGTTTGAACCTCTTTTTGTAGTTTTTTGTTTTCTTCGACGAGTTGGGGGATCCTTGCATTTTCTTGAATGACATTGTCCAATGTATTCTGGAATATACAAGCGTAATTATACAATAATAGGTAATACCGCCAGTGCAGACAAGGAATTGACAAGACAATCAGTCCATTTCATCCGCTCTTTTGTGTGTGTGTGTTTTTTTTTAAATGAATTGAAATACATAGCATCTGGACAGATAGGTGCACAATGTGGACTTAATCAGTTCTTTCTGTTAGAAGCAAAAGCATGTTTCAATCACTACGCTTCATTTGTGTCAAACTTTGCAACAACATTTCTGTAATAAGCATGCCGTCTGTGTGATTCTGTTTTTGATAGTCTTTACAATTATTTTTCTGCCATAACATTATTTTCTAGCCGAAATGATAGTGTAATTGATTGCAAAGAAATATTAAAATGAGACGAACAATATATTCACCATGGTAATATTGTTGTAGTATATAAAAGAAAGAGAGCAAACCATGTCCAAAATAACACTTAACTTAAGTATTATAGATTTACCTTCATGTTTTCCAATTCGCTCAATTTTGTAGACAGCTCTTCGTTCTGCTGATTTGGGATAATCAATTGTTTTACCAGCATGTCAAGATGTACAGAGATACTCTCCTTCTTATGGGAGGTCATTTCTGTTTCTGTACCCTGTAATGGAAAGTTTGTAGGTCAGGGGAGATGTGGTGCTCGTCATATTGAGTCGTTTCGAATGTTAAATGATAACAGATCATTAGGCTAGAGTGAAATCTTTAAATATAGATTTTATTT
>JAUMHH010020893.1:0-18533 GCA_032359455.1 Chlamys rubida | reverse complement strand
TAAAGTCTAACACAGCCCCCTCACAGAGTGGAGTAAAGCTTAATACAGCCCACACCATTTTAATATCGTGTACTTTTAGGCCAAAGTTTAACACGGTCTCCTCACATAAAATGTCACATACATTTAGTTTAAAGACGAACACAACCCACAACATCTTGATACTAGAGTCTAACGAAGCCCCCTCACTTCAATCTGCTACATTCTATTAGTACGTTGCGCGTGCGATCAGAAAACAATATATGTAAATTCGGAAATTGACTGTGAGTTTACTGTTGTAGAGTCTCATTTTCTAGTGACTTTGTGAAAGGTTCCCAATAGTAATATGAATTATACTAACATTGAGATGCGTTAGTCGACATTGATCCGCGGTGTTGTTGGCGGCGTAGTAACACGTGCATTGCGTGACTATACCCCATTCTTTACAGTCCGTGAGAGTACTCGTACAAATAAACATCCCGTGTTTGTACAAATACACCTAAGTATCCTTTATAGCCGGCATTATATCGCCCCAGTGATACATATAGGAAGGTCATCACTCGCGCCTTCCTCTCGCTGTTCAATCAACTGGAATAATACCGTTATCTCATCATGGGAACAAGCCGCCTTTTCTAACATGCAAGTTAAAGCCGGGTTGTAATTTCCGGATTTGTAAGGAAGATAGATTTTATGATTGTTTATAATCGAGTAAAGAGCACTATATTGCATCGCAGATATAGATGCCTTATCGCTTCTGTCAGATCAATGTGCTGGGTTTAGAAGATTTGTGCTGTTTTTTACCGTACAGTACGACGTTATTACTGGTACCGTTGTAGAGTACGGTGGTACGTTATATAACTGTTCTCCGTTACACGAGACACCAACACGAGGTTCTCTGGTGCAATAAGGACCAGCTACAACCACCTCCGTCCGTTTGAACCGTTTCTGGGTATAATTTGGAGCTGATTATCAAAGAAAAGCTTCTCAAATGTGGTATTGTGTGTATGAACGTATCACGTAATATCTTCATAGTATCAACTGGCGCGTGGATTTGTTCTCTGTGGCCACAAGATCTAGAAGAACCTGCTCTGTGTTACAGGTACACATGGCGGGATTAACCCAGCATCATCAACCGGAATACTGCAGCTTATTGTAACGCGCGCGTGCCACTCTTCCAAGTGCAATCGATTTGTAATCAGTGATGGTCTTCTCAAATGAGCAAACATATATTTCACAAGACGTGCAATGGACATGTGAAGCGTTCGAGTATCCGCGCGGCACATCAAGTACTTTAATACCTAGAGCACAGAGGTGATAATCTTTTAACCGGAGGCATGAAAGCTTTCACAAGACCAGTGCGTCATATCGCTTGGATGACCCGGATGTAAATAGTAGAAAAATACAGACCGGTAATATTACAGTGTGTGTGTAGCAGACGTATAAAGTTAGTGGAGGTCAAGTGAGCAAGCACGTCCGGTCTGATCGAGGGATAAATGTCAATAAGATCGGGGGGTTGTGTTACACCAGTGTTACTTTGGATTATTACATCACACAGTGAACATGCAGAACCATTCGTGTAACAGTGACAGCGAGATGTAAGTATTATAGGTAAATCACACCTTACCATTAATCGGGTTGTATTACTGTGTATATATGTATACCTTTATGTACAGGTGAGGACAGGTATGCTATCAACAATAGTTGTGTATAAGTGTGGTGGAAGACACGTGTGTACAGGTATAAGTTTACCTGGTCAGGTAAGACATTTTACGTCGTTACAGTGAAGAAATGTCTGTAAAAGAATGATGTTTAAAGGCTAAAAAAACCTGTCCACCCAAGTGTTGTAAATAAATACGTTAAGTTGACTTTATAATGGAAAAAGGTTATTTACACACGGTAATTTGAGACAATTTCGTGTAAATGACAGCTGAAGTTACATACTGAATATTAATAGGCTTCATACAGAGTTTACAAGGATGTTATGCAACGTAGATTTCTGGTTTCCATTCGTAAAAAAAATATTTACCCACCCACAATATTATTTCTTAAACCTTTGAAATTACACTTATGGTCTTTTGTATTACGGTTGTTTATGTCCAATGTACCTACCCCCGACTCCCCACCCCCTGCATATAAACTGCACCCACTCGCATCCCTCCCCCGGACCACCTCTTTAGATCAGACGGGTTTGATGAAACGTTTCTACGTATAACGTCACACTATTGTGATACCCGAGTGTGTTTACTTATACGTATACTTCCCGCTTCATCAGTTTCTCATGTCAAACCAATACAACTTCGACCTCATTTCGTATAGGTTTTGTACATAACTCACCGATTCAATCTGACACTCACAGTTTAAAAGACAGTTTTCCTGATGAGAGGTTTAAGGTATACACAGTACTAGTGGGGAGAGGGGTATTTATTACTTGTAATACAGTGATAAGTTAAAATCATAGAAAAAACCGTAAATAAGTTCCGTGCTGTACAGTAAATCTGAGTAACGCTCCGTACACAAGTATAATAGTCTACCCTCATGATAAAGAAAACTTAAAAAAGCTGAACAATTCAGTTTGGAAATGAGCCGAGAATATTTTATCACTTCATCACGTTGTGACGCTTAATAGCTTACTGTGACTTAGTCAACACAAACGTCGCGTGATCTCGTGTACGTGTATATAACAGTTCACGCTTTAATATAGGCTGGTAGGCTTCGTACTTTCTACTGTAGTATACGTCCTTCCATATATGTACAAGGTTCAGAAATATATGGAACAGAGACAAACGTTCTATTTTAATTTTGTTTAGGACTCAAACCAATAATTGAAAAAATGTCATATTCCGAATTTTGGCATGAAACTCGTAAAAACATTCTTTAATTACTACACTACAGATTTTATCTTATTAGAAGTAGAAAAACAAAGTAATACTAACAGCTATACATGTCATGGTGGTGACTAGGCTTAATGTATACAGCAGAGTGCAGTAATAGGGAGAGATGACTATCACTGTCTATAATGGGGGATGGCTCATCGACTCCTAAAGGCTAAATCTGTTTTATTAAACGCATTCCTGTATAACTAGTTATAATCTTGTTTACTCACGATGGCCACACGCCACGGACAAATTCACGTCGACAATGACACCAGCAGTAACTAGAATTCGTACACAGCTAAGCTAACGCTCAGGACCGTTTGGTTTGTGCCAGTGATGTATTGCATCTTCTCACAGCAAACAAATGTTTGATATCTCTAAAGACATATATAATATGTTTTCACCGCTTAGCAAATACATTGTACCTATGGTGTTTAGTTTTATCATTCATCATGACAAAAGAAGATTTTCTCGTGTCAAACATTGTAATACTGCTATACAGGAACTGCAGATTTGTTAAGGAATCTAACCTAACCTCAACGTCATGATTAAACACATAAGCATTGGTACTTGGCGGATGCGAACCAAACTTTATAAACAAAACACATTAGCATTGATACCTAATGCGACTGAGAACCAAACTCTACACATTCATTAAACACTTTAGGTACCTAGTGCCACTGATGATACAACGTATTGTTAGATTTTATACATGTCGATACTGAAAACTTCTGCTGTTGTTTCTAGCACTTATGAAAAAAAATGAATAATAAAACAAAAACAGAGAGACAAACTCAAGACACAACAAACCAAAAATAAGGAAATCGCGTTCATGCTCTGATGAACCGCAAGCTACGTTTTGTTGTACTATACGTTAAACAAATTTAAAATGAATACCAGATGTTCTAATGACTTCGATCTTTATACACATCCAAAGTCGTTATAGAGTTTAGTGTTTGATCAAACAAAACGTTTGTCTGATGAAGGTGACAGTGTACATATCGTACTAGTCATCGAAACGTCACATAGAATCTTATTGGCTGTGTAAAAAGAACTTTTCATAAACCATACTTAACAACCTGAAGAAAAAACTTAGAAATAAGTTTGATAAAGCAGTTTTAAGCTGCTAAGATAAATGTAAAAAATCGTCTACCCCTTGTTCAAAGATAAATATACGACTGTGTTAAGTGTTACACGGAGTGTCTTTCATACTGTAATATAAGTAAATACTTGCATCACTGAATAAATCTCATTGAAGTCTTCAGTGCATTAGTATTTAGTCCCTTTCTACAAACTGCTGATTGTACCAGCGACTGTTCCTTCTCATCAATTTATAGCTGTCAATACCGAAAGCGTAAATAAATCTGAACCGTTTTTGCTTCATCAATCACCAATGCTGGTCAGAATGCAGACTGCCTCTTTCCCCGGCGTTTTCTCGTTTTGTATTCCATTTCCTGGAGTGACCTTCACAGAAACCATTAGATAGAGCTATATATGTTTCGCCCTATTTCTCCGGAATATATATTATTTATACATCCAGAACCCGGTGATTAATTGCAATGCATACCAGATGGCTATTCCTAGTGACAGTGCTTAAACGACCCAGATGGATATAGGAGGCTCAGACATTTATTTCTGTCAAAAACATCCGATTATCACACATAAAACCGTTAATTAGATCAAAGTAATGATGTTTTGATGTAACCAACCAGTTCCGCCGGTAAATAAACCAAAAAGTCCTGCTTAGAAATAGAATAAATATTGGTTTAACTACCATTAGGATTAAAGTAATGATGTATTGGTGTAGAATGTATTTAAGACGATGATATACTGATAAGAACTGTTAGTAAATAATTCAAAAGTCCTGCTTAAAATAAATGGAAATTGTATCTGTTGTGGACAGCTTATGTCAAAAAGTTATTAACTCGAGCGATATATAAACAAACCGTCAAACACCTTAAAGTAGCGACGTATTGATGTAAGAATGTATGCGATACATTGTACTAGATAACTTATACATTCTGCTTAATATGAAGACAAAGGTGCTTTTAACATCAAACAAATCAAAGCTAGGACGTAAAATGTAGAAAGATGTATTCAATACTATGAAGTACTGTCAGTAAATAACTCAAAACTCCTGCTTAAAATAATGCAAAAAAAGGATTGTCGGGGGCACTTCGTTAACAAAATATGTACCTGAGCTATCACAAAGCTATGGTGTACACAGCCTCTGGTGCTAAAACTAGGGAGTGCAATGCCTCTGGTGCTAAAAGTTCTATACCCGAGCGATGAAAAACTAGGGAGTGCACAGCCTCTGGCGCTCAAAGTTATATACCCGTGCGAAGAAAGAACTAGGGAGTACACATACGCATGTGCTAAAATATTCTACACCCGTGCGATGTTAAAGCTAGGAAGTGCACAGTCTCTGTTGCTAAAAGTTCTATACCCGAGCTTTGACAAAGCTCAGGAGTACACAGCCTCGTGTTCCAAAATTTCTATATCAGAAGTATGAAAAACTAGGGAGTACACAGACTCTGGTGCTGAAAGTTCTATACCGAGCTACGAGAAAGCTACGGAGTACACAGACTCGTGTTACCCTAGCGATGACAAAGCTAGGAAGTACACAGGCTCGTGTTCCAAAAGTTCTATACCCGATCGATGACAAAGCTACGGAGTACACAGGCTCCTGCTCCAAAAGTTCTATACCCGAGCGATGACAAAGCTACAAAGTACATAGGCTCTGGTGCTAAACATTCTATACCCGAGCTACGAGAAAGCTGCGGAGTACACAGGCTCGTGTTCTAAAAGTTCTTACCCGAGCGATAACAAAGCTACGGAGTACACAGACTCTGGTGCTAAAAGTTTTATACCCGAGCGATGACAAAGCTAGGGAGTACACAGTCCCCGGTGCTAAAAGTTCTATACCCGAGCGATGACAAAGCTAGAGAGAACGAACTCTATGGAATCAATCGGAACACTGACAGATCGATGTGGAACTGTTTTATTATGAAATATACGGAGCCCGAGCCAAAGACAGCTAACCAGAGTGAGAGCGACACACACAAGGCGCGTTCGTTTGGCTATCGTCGGCAGAATTACGGGCCGTAATCAGATGGACGAATAGATAAACGATTTACACCAATATATAGCCACAATTTATTTGTAAATGGAATTCGAAACATGCTTTCTGATAATGCTGAATCACGAGGGGGTTGGCTTCTCGCCGTCACCTAGGCGATCGAAGACCGGCACTATTAGTAGTGATTATGTGTTTGAAATCCGTGCGTCTTTCATCTCCCGTGGAAGTCGGCGGGAAAACTTTACCAGTCGCTGCACGGCACAAGCACGAGACAAACATGTCCCACTACGGTAGTACTACCGGGGACGACTTAGATCTTCCTCCCGTCATCATTATCACACCTGGCCGACACAGGTAAGCTACTTCATTTATTTGTTATATAATGTGTCGCGAGCTGGACAGTACACTTTGCCCGCTGGTTTGGACGCGAAAAAACTTCTTATACATAAAGAAACGTTGACACTATGTATTGTTCCATAGAATACCTATCTTCTTCCGACTTGTTTTCAAATATGGTTTTGTTATTCTTAGTTTGCATTCGGCTTATTTATATTTTCATTTGTTAACAAACAAGTGTTTGCAATCTTCCAAAACACCTGTCTGTTTTTGTCATAACCTGGACACGGTAGCATGCTTTCTCAACAAGTCATCATCTGACTCTAACAACGGTCTCGGGTTTCCTAGAATCTGTGTGACTATTTACTGGTAGGTTTCGGTGTGAGAGTACCAGAGGGAATACAGAGCTGCCACACAAGTGTGTCGGTGACACGACTTCCTTAACATGGCTATAACTACAATGGCAATCCAGTTTGATATCGCTATCATTACAATGGAAATCCATCTCCTGTTAAAAACACAAATACTATTTTAAATGTGTTTGTTTGTAGTTGTATCTGTTGAATATCGACTTGGCGGTTCCCTTGCTTATAGCTATAGAAGATCTATTGAGGTGTTTGTCACCCTTTGTTATTGCTGTGTTAAATATTTGAAGCGTCATACGACGCCTCCGGTGAAGTTAACATTATGTAACAGCCACGATAGAATCGGCTTCATTAGAATGCCGTTGGCAGTTCTCCGATTTTTTTGTTGAAATGTCGTATACAATATATTTAAAAATGACAAGTTAAGTGACACGGCGTACTGCTTGGCATGTTTCTACAAAGAAACTGAGACCTTTCTCTGCCAGATATATGTGTATGTAGCCGAGAGATATGGGATTTTATAATACGGAAACATTACCTAAACCTTCCCTTTACCGACCAAAATACAAACATGTAAAAATAAACACATTAAACTAATGGTGCAGTTAGTGTCAGAATGATATTGTTGAAATGACATTGAGCTCATTGCCGTGATTTATCAAGGCATTTATAGAAAATATGGAAATGGATATTTTTTACATCGTTGTTGGAGTTTTGTCATATAAAGGAACGAGAAAAATAACGTGATGTTCTTGACGAAACATTCACACCGAAATAAAAAATGTGAAGGTAATGTCCCCAAAATACAAGGAGTTATTGGTTGTCCATCCATAGGTGTCATTGTCAACTATCTACACATAGAATAGGTAACAGTTTTAATGTTTATGAACATATCAGCGATGGCAAATTGTGTCCTTGATACTGTTTGTAATGACTATGAACATAAGCGTGATGGAAAGTTATTATCTTGTTACTATTTTAAATGGCTAACAACATATATGTAATGGTAACTTATGTTTTTGTTACTATTTTTAATGTTCATGAACTTACTCGTGTTGACAAATCATGTTCTTGCTACTAGTTTTAATGGGCATTAACATAAAAGTGATAACAATTTATGTTCTTGTTACTATTTTATTAGTTGTGAACATAAACGTGATGACAAATAAGTTTTGTGTTACTATTTTTAATATTCATGAACATATACTTGATGACAAACTATTTTCTTGGAAATGCTTCCTAAGTTGACGAGACAATGGTAATGCACTGGCAAAGCTCATTACCATTGTTTTACACTAAAACTAAATTTCACCTCGTCATAGCTCGGTTATGAGATTCCCGTGAGCTTGGTGTGGTCAAAATATATATCATATGATGTTAAAATGTATTTAAAATTGATTTCATTGATGCAGTACCTTTCTGTCAGGCTTCCTACTGGTATCGAGAGAGTTGGAGGGTTTCCTCGAATGTCAATAGTTTCCATGGAGCTCAAAGAATCCTATTGCGAATTTAATTAATTTTCAATCTAGTTTATTTTTACAAGCTTAAACCACTTTACAAAACACAATGTGTATGGGTCGATGCTATTTTATTTATTACATTCTGGATACTGACGGGAGTACAAAAATCTCGTTAAATTATATCCGTTTTATAAGAATTAACATAACTTCCCAGCTTTATAGAAGATATAAAACAGTTACCTAGCTGGATAACTCCAATATAATTGTTTTGAACAACTTTGAACATACATTTTTACACAACTTCTATATTTGCTTAATATGCCAGAACTTATTCTATTTGTAAGTAACCTTTCGCTCAATTTACCATGACAGTGGTGTAGACAGGTACCTGATTAATACGCTCTGCTTTCTTGTTTGACTTAAATCTGTTTTACAATAAAACCATTCTTCCTCACGGGTTACTCGTCCATCCTCGGTGACACCATGGCTTCGTTAGAGTGTTCATCACCATTGTCTGACGATGACATCACACAGTGGTTTTATATCTGTATCAGTAATTCACTCTCAGATTAAAACAGCCAATCGATGTTAACGACTTTAAAGGATATCGGAAACCATTTATGTTGAAGTTCGACATGCCCTTATGATAACACAATTGTTTTCTCGTCTGTTTAAATGTTGTAAGCCATTGTTATATAGTTGTGATTTCGCGAATACATAACCATTCGAGCGTTCAAGCAGCTCACAACATTTTGCACTTTCAGAAATTAATTAATTGAGACACCACATTTGTTTATTACACCGAGCTCTTCATAATTCCAGAATACATTGTATGTTGAATGTCGACACTAATTCATTAAACTGTTTTGTATAATCAATTACACAACAAATAAGAATAAGAGTGAAAACATAAAAATATCTGAAGCAACAAAACTAAGTATATGTTACACCAACATGTAAAACTACATGTATTCTGCTATATGACCTGTCCATGTAAAACTACATGTATTCTACTATATGACCTGTCCATGTAAAACTACATGTATTCTGCTATATGACCTGTCCATGCAATTAACACAGCGAACACCCTGTGGTTACAAACTGTTGTGATGTTAGTTTGATGACAGTGTGTGATACTTAATATCCGTACTGTGATGTTCAGTCAATTTGATGACAACGTGTATTATTAAATCTCTGTTCGTGCTGTTTATTAAATCTCTGTTTGTGCTGTTTATTAAATCTCTGTTTGTGCTGTTTATTAAATCTCTGTTTGTGCTGTTTATTAAATCTCTGTTTTGTGCTGTTCAGTCCAGTTGATACTTTGTGTTACTCAATCTCTGTTTTGTGATGTTCAGTCAATTTGATGACAACGTGTGTTATTAAATCTCTGTTTGTGCTGTTTATTAAATCTCTGTTTTGTGCTGTTCAGTCAAGTTGATGACACTGTGTGTTACACAATCTCTGTTTTGTGCTGTTCAGTCCAGTTGATGACACTGTTTGTTACTAAATCTCTGTTATATGTTGTAAAGTCCATGTGACGATTGTTTGATATGTTTTACGATGTATTTTACCCTCTCCACTCGTTGACTTTTAGACATTGACTTCTCCCACTTAACTGTACATGATTAATTGAGACCCTCGACATAAGTAGTCGTATGACAGATGTATTGTGTAGCCATATCTATAAAATGTTAAGTAATCCTATAACATCATAAACATGACAAATAGAAAACGGGGAAAACATCACTATTTTAACAGGCACAATAATGTGATAACAGTCGTTTTCTGAAACGAACATTTTCAGAGCCAAATTATTTCTTCAAAGAAATTGGGGCAGGTGTGTCATTTCACGCGAGATAAAAGTGACATTGTAATTCAAAGATATTTGGTATTCAAGGTCATTTAAATTTTAGCGATACACAATATGGCGAGAACCTAATGTTTAGTGGATAATAATCGAAATATTGTGTGACACTTATTGGTGCGTTCAAATTCAATATCTCACGTGATCTATAATGTTTTCCGACTCTCACGGTAGGAGGTACAAACTGGTCCCATTCTGTTCGACTCTGGTCTTAAATTTCCAGACTGGTAAATTTCATTTTTATGGAAATTTAAATTGAAATGTCAGTTGCATTATCCCCACTCCCCAAATAATTCGATTTATGTGAGGAAACCTAATGAAACAATACAAAAATGACATTTTAATTTGTGTTTGTAAATTGCCTTTTCGATAGTTTTATCTAACTCATTGTTCCCCAAAAGGTCATACAAAGCGAGAGCTAATTTGCTGGCTAAGTTTGAGTACATTTTAAATGGCGGTACGTGCCAGGAACTATGAAAATATCTTCAAATTTCCCACGTTTTTCACATATCGTGTTACAATTGAAGCGGTAAATATTTTCTTACGAAACACTTTACACGTGCTATACTGTAGATGATACTGAGGCTGTAAGTGATGAGCGTGAAGTGTTTCAGTCATGCATTACATGTTTATTTACGAGGAATCATGATCGTCTTAGCTTCTGATGTCTCTGTAATCCCGCCTGTGTCTTGAATCGATTTTGAACCAGATTTTGGGCTTTCGTATTATCAAAGGAATTTCTTTCATCATTTTATCAGTACTAGTGTCAAAAACCTAGACAAGTCCTTCAATTGCAAATTCAGTTATATCGTCGATGTGCTGTCTTTAAATAACAAGAAATTTATTGACCACGTCCTTCGTTTACACTTCGCACGAGCTTAAATTCAAGGACATTAAAGACTCTTCTACTTCAGCCACTCTCCTCGATCTTTACTTACAATATGACCAACAAGCGCGACTTACTACTAAAATGTACGATAAAAAGGGCGATTTTTATTTTCCGATCGTGATCTTTTCCGTTTCTTGATAGTAGCCTCCGGGCTTCCAAAAACATACAGTGTTAAGATACCGCAGTTTATACGGTATTAAAGAACAGACTAACATCGCAGGGTTTCCAATGATGCAGGTAGATTAAGACTATGGACAAGTTTTATGATCTCGCTCACGATCTAATCGGGGAAAATGCTATTTCTTCGTGTGATATAAAGGTCGATATTTTCGAATATGTTCATAAGTGTGCCATGTTATTGTGTTGTTACTACCCCAGTTCTTATGACATCACTTGGAATTGATCTACATGTTTTTTACATAGCGAGTGCTGCCGATGACGTCAAAGCTGCTCACCCCTTCGGAACACCTGGTCTTATTATCCTGTTATTTTAAAAGAATCTCTATGTAAATCTTTCTTTTTTTCTGTTAAAGGTTGGCTATCAAAGCAAATTTAAGTCAGAAGCTTTGTTAGAATTCGTCTTCAGTGTCTTGGAGCGGCTTAGTAACAAATGTGAATACCGCAGAGACGATCGCCAGTCTACTGCTCTCGGCCAGTTGAGCTCTAATATAAGATATGGGTACTATCGCATGAAAATAGTTTTCGTGTGCGAGACTACATGTAAATCGTATTGGTTTACCGTATTTCTATATTTAAGTGTGGCTTTCCGTGTCTACAATAACGGTTGCCAATGATATGCTTCTTTTCGTCGTATTTCTAGTGACTGTTTTGTACGCTGTTAGGCTTTGACACACTTCCATGTACAAAAAGCATCAACCAGCATGCAAAACAGATTTCCAAAGTGTATTTATAAACATTTAATATAACCCAGAGGCATATCACTGTACGTCTTTACCTATTTAATAGTCATTGCCCTTGGATGTCAAATCTATCCTGTATGTAATGTAAGTAGTATCCGATTCGACATTGTCCATAAAATGAAATTAATGGACATGGGGTATAGACGTTTTTTATCCTATATATACTGATGTACCTCTGAGTGCGATAGATCATGTGATGGCGACAGGGCTGATATTGGAATGGAACGTTTATCATGTAATATAAAGTCTGTGGGGTTTCATAATATCTTTCGTTTACTACTCGATACCTATTAATTTGATTTACGGATATTTAGCTCGGTATTCGTCCTTGGTTATGAAAGTATGATCCACATTTTACTCGACTTTCAATTTATCAATTTGTTAAAACAGTGGTATATGGTAGATGTGAGTTACGCAACGACAACTAAATAATTCACGGACTAATACGTGTGTGTCCGACGGATATTACCTTCTGTCTAGTGTCCGCAGTCCTATTGTTGTGTTGTTTGGGGCAGTAACCCTAACCCTAAGTCTATTCTACTTATTCCAATCAGTCGAGCATATTCCATACGCGTGTACAGCCACTCATCCCTCTTTCATTACGTGTGAGCAGGTTCATAGCCGAGGTTAGGTACAAATTGCTTGTTTTACCTGGGGAAATGATAACCTTAGCTGACCGTTTGTATTCCCTAAACTGGACGATGTGTTAACAAACTAATTAGGGAGTACGCTTTCTCAGTCCTTGCACGATCTGTGACATGCAGTTTTTTCATTACCCCGAGAAATCGTTTAGCTTTATGATTCCACGTCGTGCATTTTTATTCCTGTAAATAATCAATTAAGACGGTGAGACTATACCTTGAAAGAGAAATTACAACCTCAAAATTGCCTATGGGGGTAACAATCTACATGTTAATGTACCCAGTACATTGTACAAGAGTTGTTCACGCTGTGTATTCGTGATTAAAATTTCATGCTATACAAAGCTTCTAAAGTATGACATGATACATAAAACGTTGGTTGTTTACTTGTAAAGGCACAATGGCTGATGGTACTGTAAACCGTGAAACATTCAAACCGGCTCGTAAACTATCAGGTTTAATTGGAATATACAGCCTACCAAAATAATCAAACCCGGCAAGGTTTCAACTGGCAAGTTAGCAATCCCCCTGGCGGCGTTTAGAGAGGCAGGGTGAGCTACCTTGTGGCTTCGAGAGGCTGGAAATGTCATCGGAAATGAATGTTATTGATAGCTATTTCTATATGGTTATTTTTTTATAGAGGACGTAGCTCAAAGTGAGGAAAGAGTTTTATCTTGTTAATGACGTGAGTTGGGCTGTGTTATGTCGCCTGACCGTTAGCTTGGTACACTTCAGAGTTAGACTCTACCGTGAAATATTGGACAGTGTTTGGCAGAGATGTCAACTGACCGTTACCTCGATTTACCAAGGAGTAATATAGGACTGATGTATGAGAGGAATTTATTGTAGAGAGTCTAAAAGTTAGCTCCTGACAGTCAGCAGAGAGTAAGACCGTGCCAATTAGTGGTAAAGAATCTAAAACTTAGCTCCTTACAGTCAGCAGAGAGTAAGACCATGGCAATTAGTGGTAGAGAGTCTAGAAGTGAGCTCTTGCAGTCAGCAGAGGGTAAGACCGTAGACAATTAGTGGTAGATAGTCTAGAAGTGAGCCCTTACAGTCAGCAGAGAGTAAGACCGTGAAAATTAGTGGTAGATAGTCTAGAAGTGAGCCCTTACAGTCAGCAGAGAGTAAGACAGTGAAAATTAGTGGTAAAGAGTCTAGAAGTGAGCCCTTACAGTCAGCAGAGAGTAAGACCGTGCAAATTAGTGGTAGAGAGTCTAGAAGTGAGCTCTTGCAGTCAGCAGAGGGTAAGACCGTGGACAATTAGTGGTAGAGAATCTAAAAGCGAGCCCTTACAGTCAGCAGAGAGTAAGACCGTGGAAATTAGTGGTAAAGAGTCTAGAAGTGAACCCTTACAGTCAGCAGAGAGTAAGACCGTGAAAATTAGTGGTAAAGAATCTAAAAGTGAGCCCTTACAGTCAGCAGAGAGTAAGACCGTGGACAATTATTGGTAGAGAGTCTAGAAGTGAGCTCTTGCAGTCAGCAGAGAGTAAAACCGTGAAAATTAGTGGTAAAGAGTCTAGAAGTGAACCCTTACAGTCAGCAGAGAGTAAGACCGTGGACAATTAGTGGTAGAGAGTCTAGAAGTGAGCCCTTACAGTCAGCAGAGAGTAGGACCGTGGACAATTAGTGGTAGAGAGTCTAGAAGTGAGTCCTTACAGTCAGCAGAGAGTAAGACCGTGAAAATTAGTGGTAGAGAGTCTGAAGATGAGCCCCTTACAGTCAGCAGAGAGTGAAACCGTGGACAATTTGTGGTAAATATCGTCTGACCATTATTTAAGTACACTAGAGATTGAAATAAGAATTTGGTTTCGCCTCTAGTTCATTTATTTATTTATTTATTTGGAAGGATGGGGTTTAAGGTTGGCTTTTGTTTAGTTTGTTTTTTTCTCAGTTCCTGTTGTCAGTGTGTATCGATTCAATCCTCTTTATAGCTTTTATAAGCGTTATTTTGTTGCATCTGCTGACCATAGTCTCGGTACAATGGTAGGAGTGCCCTGGCCACAGACATTGGGATTGTTTTCTCTCAGACACAAAAGGAGGGACAGTACAATTATCATCAAACCCACAATGAAAGCGTGTGATGTAGCACCTTCTGCTAAAGCGTTGGAACATTACAACAACCAGCTGAAGACATTGTGAAACGTACATCGACTACAAATCCATCTATTAGTAATTGTCTCTTTAAAAAGTCATTTTCGGGATTATTGTTTGGCACTTTTTCAGTATTTTAATCAACGCGCTGGTCCTTCGTCTGGTAGCAGGTCGCTGGTTGTTCTCAGTATCTGTTTAACAGTCCATATATGTAGTGATAGATGATTGTTGTCTGTGCTTTACTAATTGGCACCTCGGTTTTCTGACGCAGACCTGGCTGTGTATTCTATAGGCAATAACTGCCAGGAGTTTGTGGTTCATCCTAATGTCTTTTAGTTTATCTAATATCTTCGTGTCAATATCTGTTCTGATATTTCCATTTTAGATGGCGATATATTGTTTTGGTAAATTTTTTGGTGGATAGTTTTTTAACGTTTGGAAGGACGAGTTCCGTTTCAGAATGAACGTTATCCTCACGTTTCGTTCCATAGTAATGGATTTTAAGCTAACAAGGCATTTGATTAGTAATCGTTTTCAAAATATATTTTGACTTTATGTTGCTTTAAAGTACAGGTCTGGGACAAGATCGTACATGGTACCGAGGTTGGATGTGCCGATAGCAGGGTATCAGTAGATATAATGTAATCAAACGGATGAAAGTACACAGAACATTGTCTCAAACATCATCAACTATTTGATTTCCAGAAATATATACAGATAGGGTTAATAATTGTGTACTTAATGTGTCCTACTTTTTTATCCTATTCAATTTTGAATTTGAAGTTCTAATGTAATGAAACAGACCTCGCTTCATCTATCAACGTTTTTAATCAACATGAACAGATTGTCACGATTTTAGAAGGGCCGACATGGTTTAGCTTTTAATGTTGTATTCGTTGAGCACTATTGCCGTTTCCATTTGTGATATTAACCTCAAACTTCCGTGACTCTCTCAACCTATTTTAGCGACAAACAGAACATGGTAACTGTTTCACTGCAAAATCATGCATCGGCATACTTAATATCGTTTGTAGAAGGGAATGCCGGGAGGGATCGTGTCGTGTTTCCTCCTCGGTTTCTGGTATTGTCTTTTTCCTCCATTTAGAATCCTGATTTTGTTTCTGTTATTCACGCTGTGGTATATTAAATAGATGTATATAAACGCCGAGGAACATTTTCACGTTATATTTTAATGCTGTTGTATATTTTGTTCTTGTGTGTTGAGGCTGTGGTATTTTGTACTTGTGTGTTGACGCTGTGGTATTTTGTACTTGTGTGTTGACGCTGTGGTATTTTGTACTTGTGTGTTGACGCTGTGGTATTTTGTGCTTGTGTGTTGACGCTGTGGTATACTTTGTCGTTGTGTGTTTATGCTGTGGCATATTTTTTCCCTGTGCCTGTGGTAGACGTTATTGTATTTGTCGTTTAAACTTTTTACAAACATTTGCAGTCGGATAAGCATTATTCCAATCGCTGGTGAACAGTTTATCTTAGATATATCTTCACTTTCAAAGTTGACGTATATTTAAAGGTTTATTGATTGTATGGTTATTCATGGAGAAAAGAAACAAACTTTTACAACAGAATACTAGTCGTATTAAGATTTAATATTGTAACTTATAATGACAATCTATTTCAAAAGATTAGTATTTTAACTTAGTATGTAGCTTTAATAATAACAATATACAACATTTGACATAGCGCCCTATCTAGCTAGAAAAAGCCACTCTAAAGCGCTTTACAGTACATAGATATACAATTGCACCAAATCGATAAAATACAATTAAATACTTAGGATTCCATGTCCACACGAAAGCATATATCAAATAGACATTTAAACAAAAACAAAGACATCATGATCGCAATCAAAATAAAATATGTAATTGATGTGAAATCAAAAGCTGAATATAGTTTTTGCATTATTTCGTGAAAATTCATCTACAATGAAATATTTTCTATATATATGTAATATAGTGTAGAAGACACACACAGGCATAAAGTCTCCAAATGCCTACAGATATATAACACCATACTTAGTAGATATTAAGATACATTCATATATAATTTAGAAATCAGAGCTTTGATGTTAAATATAACCAATTTTCAAAGTGGATTAATCAAACTGAACTGTTCACCAGTGAACAGCTTTACTAGCAGGATCGCTGTAACTCGGCGTTTGAGTAAATCAGATCAGACCTGCGATGACGTCACAGCTACAGTAGTTTCTCAGCTATAATTGAAATACACACAGGATCGTGACGTATTGATTTTCCAAGTACCATTGCTTGATTTTCAACAAATTCACTAGAAAGGTGTGATTTAGAACTATAAAACATGGAGTGAAATCCAATTTTTGCATCATTGAATCTGTGCGTCTCTTTATTTCTAACTCGTTTGGTTTTCGTTGCTAGTTGCAGTGCCAGTAGTAAATCAACACTTGGAATTTAAGCTGATAATGTTTGTAGTAGTGTTTCTTGATAGTTTGTGTTTATTTCACGAAGGTAAATGATAGAACCCGCAGTAACAATATGCGATTCTGATATTGTTTTATTTAAAAAGTGAACATAATTAAAGACACTTATAATATACAAGTTTTTCTTTCATTTCTTTTATATACGAGAAATGAAACCCGATATATAGTTCTCGTAATAACCGTGTGATATTCTGATATTTTCTGCTTACAAAGTAAAAATAGCACAACACACTTAAAGGTATGACATGTTTCCGTTGTTTTCGGTATATGATGCAACGGAAACAGATATGGAGAATTAAATTGCTAAGCGACATGTACTGAAGTGATAATGTTCGCTAAGGCGCGTACTAATATTTCACAATCCTCACGTGGTTATCCAATCAATATCAAAGATGTTGTCATGTGATCTATTAACATTAATATTAATATTTTGAACATGACGTCTGGCAACTGGTTTTGATAGTATTATATACAGTGTTTTGTCTGATTTTCCCTGGTACGTAGAGGCATGTTCGTTTGTTTTATGTAATTTCATTCATTTATGAATTATAACCTGTTCGTGATGGACTTGATACATTAATTCTCTCTGTTTCATGCTATAGCGAGTGTCAGTCGGCTGATAAAATGTCTCTCCAGTTTAATGAGATGGCCACTAAATCACCCGTCCTGTTATTGATACAGTAACGGTAATTGATTTGTTTATCTGATCCGGATCCGTTCCCCACCGGAGTCATATTTTCTATTATATTGTTCACAACACTTTACTTGATTTCTGGGCGGATTTCTGGGTAAACAGATCATTTAAATTTCATTCTCCACAATCAACAGTTGATATAAAGCTTTCGTTTGGTAGATAAAGCTATCGTCTGTAGTTTGTTTCTGAATCACTGGTTTGTATTTTTGTAATCTGTTAGTTTCTTTCTTATTTGCATAGTTCCTCTACAAATCAGACAAACAACACATCAGGTAGAAATTATGTTGCTTTAATTAAGAAAAAATAATCACAAAGAATGCCTTACGGTAATTGGATTATATAGGGGAGCTAGTTATTTCAAAACTCGATTAGAATATGTCTTTATTAATTGTAATCCTTACAGCTTTTATAACGTTCTGCATATTCGAATACATATTCCAACATCAGCTAAATTGAATCGATACTTTCAATAATATTTTATCATTTTGTGAATGGAGGAATCGCGGAACAACACTAGGAGACCAACGTGCATGTTTACTAAATACACGGTTCAGTAAATCATGCAACATAACAAAACTGAAACAATATCTCAAGTTCAGGTGATGTGATCAAAATCACAAAGATTCTCACTTTCACAGTGTGTTACACAATAATGTTTTCCTATTTGCAAATTGGTTACAAAACATAATCAGTCTCAAAATCGATGAATCTAATGCAGATTGTTAACGAAGGAAATATTTAAATGGAAACCACTGAAGAATGAAAAAAATGAAACAAATTTTAGTGTTTCAAATGGTTATTCCGTCTTTGCGTATTGCAGAGTTATCTTCTCTTGTGAGCAGGTATTGATTGTTACGTCATTGGTTTGT